>SCLH01001635.1:29560-51086 GCA_004367855.1 Oikopleura vanhoeffeni | reverse complement strand
ACGAGAAATTGAATGGCCTTAACCAAAATTATCTATCTGCTCTAAAATTTTTCTTGAATTTTTGATTTTGACCTCATTTATACTGTCTTCAAACTCTCAAATCACGGGGAAAAATATTTTTTCTTGGTTAAAAAACCTATACGGTTGTACTATGAATCGTTTTAGCAAAAAGGTTTAGGCGTAATAAGTACTTTTTCTTTGTTCGGTTTAGCATTTTTATCACCGCGATTTAAATTTTGAGTGTTGTTTTTTAGTTTGTTTTAATCCGGCCAAAATCGGTCTGTAGACTAATACGGGCACACGGAGTTCGAATCTGATAGCAGATTACATCGATGACGTCATTTTGGGGTTACTTTAGATGACGTCATAGAAACTTACAACTTGTACAAACACGATAACTTAATAAAACAACGAAATAAGGGTTAATTCGACACGGGGAGTTCAAATCTGATATAAAATTCACTAATAACAACATTACTCGGTCAAATAGGAGAATCCGTATAAAGAAGATAGAGAAAACCGTGACAAGAATAAATTGGCTGGGTAGTGATTATGACTCATATTGACGTCATCGATGTAATCTGATATCAGATTCGAACTCCTGGTGTCCGAATTAGTCTACAGACCGAGTTTGAGCCTTATTGGAACAACTTTGAAAAAACGGACCCACCGGAAATCCGCCATTACCGGTCTGAACTTCAAAAAAACAAATTCCACCGAAATAGTGGAATTAAATTCTCTATCTGCGAATTATATCCATTATTATCCCGGGTAACACAAAACTATTTTCCTGTTAAAATAATAGGGAATAAGTTTTAGTGTTACCCGGTATAAATAATGGATATAGTCTCATGGGGTTTTCAATACGAGAAAGCCGTAATTGCACGTAGTTCCTAAAAAAACCACCTAACCGTCAAGAATTTTAATTTGGGAAACCCTGCAGAATTAAATTATCTTTTCTGCCAATATCGATCATGATGCCCGAGTAACTTAAACTTTTTTTCTTATTCTTTAAAGGCAAATGAGAGATTTAAGTTACTCGGCATCATGATGGATATATAGTCTTAAGGGTTTTCCAAATACCAGGAAGCCGTAATCATGCAGGCGTTCCTTAAAAAACGACCCAGGTATTAAAAGATATTTTTGAAAAAATATGTTGATAAAAAACTTTGACTAAAAAATATTTTAATTTAAAGAATTTGAAGATTTTTATTTTTGCTTTTCATCTTTAAAATTTCTACAAATGGCATATTGTCCTTTCTCGTTCATATTTTCTTGAGGGGGAACATGCCAAAATAAAAACCGTAGGTTTTGACTATATTTTCCTTATAGACCCAAACCACCGTGAACAATTTCATATTTTTTTGCCTTCAACTTTTTATAACTGGTAAATACCTGGCTAAATAATTTTTCTGCTCAGTATCATCCGCTGGCGATAAATCAAGTTTTAATTCTGTAATATTTCTGATTTTCCTTGGCTCAACTATAGCTAATGATGCGCGAAGTGTCTGGCAATTTAACTCCAATCGCTTTGAGGGTTGATTTGTCGTACATTCGTTTAGAAGTTCTATTAGAACAGAAGGAAACATCAAAAAATCGATTGATAATTGTTGATCTGATTTGAGACTAAAAAATGCATTAGAATTTGTAGCGTTGATGGATGTCAGAATTTTATCAAATTATATTAAAATCTCATAAGAGGCGCTTATGGGGGTTGTGGGTGTTAAATGTTAAATTATAACCGATTTAAATTGAGATTTTCTCGTAAGGCGAGTTTGAATTGTTTTTAAAATTGGAACGTAAAATCATATTAGTTTCAGTACATTTTTTTTTGAAAATCGTCAGCAATTGCTAAAAATAATAATCCCTTTTTAAGCAATTGCTGACAATTTTCCTTAAATTTTGTATTGAAATACTATTTTTACGGGCTACAATTAATAAATGCAAATTAAATCAAAAAAATTTAAAAATAGTTCAAAATATCCAGCAAAAAAGTTTTGCTTTTCCCACCTTACATTATATTCTTTATCAAACCGAAATAATCTCTTTAGTAAAGATAAGGTTGCTTAAGCTGTTTACGGCTTTTAGAAACGACTCAACGATTGAGTTATGAGGCTGCTTGTTTTTTCAGCGACCCCTTTCTTTTGGGACCATGTCTTAAATTGGGTTTTCTCGGTCAGTGATATGGGACTGATTTGTTTTTACCTTCGGTTTTCAATTTTCTGACCTATTTTTTTGGGGTCAATCTCTGTAATATAACACCATATGGTTAAATAACAAAAAACGCCTATATGGGCTAAATTTAAGATTTGGCCGGTAATAACCGGAATTCTACAGTAAAGTATGTTTAGCAAACTTTTTGAAAAAAAATCCGTCCTAAGAAAAAAGGCAAAAAACACGACTTTTACAATAAAACGAATCAAAAGGTTGTAGAGGCAATTTTTAATTTATTCGCTGAAAATATAACGGAAAAAGTAGAAGACAGTATTGGTAATTATGAAAGCGAAAATATCAAGTCATCGATTCCGGAAATGCTAATATGTCAGTAGTTTCACTGTCTTGGATAAAATACAATTCCATATGACTCTTTTTCTCGTCTGTAGTGAAATCGAAAAATATATTAAGACTCTTATGAGGAAGTCTTTGAAAGTTGATTTCTATGACTCCAGCTTCGTTTTTTTATCAAAGATAACAGTTATCCGTATCGTCGATTCCAAATTTGATAATTCTTGTAGCCATGAACAATTCCCATTTTCTTCTTTTATTTTTTCAATATCACCCTTTTCGTTTATAGTCACTGACAAATCGCAAGAGAGCTTCCTTTTTTGTCGAAATTCGAGTTGATAAAAAGTGAAACGCACTAAACGTTTTGATAATTCTTGTGACACTTTGTAAGTCCGGCTTGTTTTAGGTACCCAAACACGCGCTAGGTCTCAAAATTCCTACAGCCTTCGTTTGGTCTTTCATTGACTGCAAATATCCTTCAGTAAACCTTTTTCAAATTATTTTTTATTTGCTATAAAAATAAGTATTTTACAACATGTTTTTAATATCTTCAAGTAATTGGAGGGAAAAGACAATTATCTCAGAATAGGTTTAGCTTCCTTAGTTGGATCCACATCTAAATGTATCTTAATTTTTCTTGCAATCGATATTCGATTTCTCAAACTGAAAATGGTTATTCCATTATTACATTAGCGACAGCTTAAAATATTAGGTATCAATATCAACTGTTGCTGAGTACATTTTTTTGCTAGAATTATTTATAGTGGACAAACAAGACCACACGTTTGCTTAGAAGCCTTTTTCATACTTTTTACTTGCCGTGATTAATACTCCGTATTTTTCTGAATGCCTTCTTTCTAAAAACTTGAAAAAAAACAATTTTTTATATAAGTATAAAAATACTATTTAGTTTTGCAAAAAAACAAGATTTCACGCCTATTTTTTGCATACCAATTTTGGTCTCCTTTGAAAAAATTTCATTTATCCCATGAAAGGAATGACAACCACAAATAGGAGGTATTTTTATTGAATAAGCTTTTGCTGAACATCATTTTTCTAATTTATTTTCGATATTGAACATAAAATGCATATGGCAATGGGGATGGCTATTGTTTTCGAATAACATTTAAAAACATTTCGTTAAAATAATTTCTTGATTTTCTGAGCAGTATTTGCATCATCTGATCATGCAAAATAAACATCTGGATTTTCATTGTCATCAAAATCTTCAAGATGATTTAAAATAACATATCAAACTGTTTCACTATCTTCCACTGCTGTCTTCAAAACTTCACATGTTGCACTTATTGTATTTCATCTGTCAAGAAAATATAAGTTGCGCTTCTTTTTCTTCTAATTAAAGGTGAATATTCATCGCCCTGATCGAACGTGAAGAATGAAATTTTTCCGTGATATGACGTAAATAATGAAATTTTCTGTTCTTTTTCTGACAGATGAACCTAAAAATTTTTTTGCCGTGATTGGACTTAAATAATGAAATTTTCTCTTCTTTTTCTTACAGATGAAACTTTAAAAAAATTTTGCCATGATCGGAACTTAATAATAAAATTTTCCCTTCTTTTTCTTACAGATTAACCTAAATAACCTTAAATAATGATATTTTCCTTTATATTTTTACAGATGAACCTAAAACGTTTTTTCCGTGAATGACAAATGAACTTCTACTTTAATTTCAGACTTGACAAATATTAACTCTAAAAAGTTTCTTTCACGTGAACTCAAGTTAAAAGATACCAAAACATTTTATGTTCCGTGAATGATCGCACAATAAAGAGGAAATTTTTCCTTTCTTTTTCTTTTACTACGTGATGACTACAAATTTCAGTGCAGTCGGTATTCGATCAGCATGCAATTGATTATGGGAATTTATTTGCAGATTGCATGGTTTGCAATCAACATGAACTAGTAAGGGTCTAACATTTGATGGAAATAAAAAGTCATCTGTCCTAATATTGGACCTGGCAAACTTCCATGAATGATGTCCGTCATATTATAAGAACCGTGGCAAAATTTTTGAAAAAAAAGTGCGTCCTAAGTGTCCGTCCTATTTAAACGACCTCTACTGTAGTATCGGGTTTGGAAACCAAAGGTGTTATGCAGGTATCAATACCGCGACTCTCATAAATTTTATAATTTTCAAAATTGGTTCAACCATCTTTGAGAAAAACTCGTGCAACTGACCACAGCAAAAGTGGGCGCTGAAAAAAAATCTGCCTCAGATAGTCAAAATCACCTCGGAAATTACAGAAAAAAAATTAAAAACAAATCATACCGATGATTGGCTCGCGGTTTGGTTTGCTTGCTGGGCTGAAATCAAAAAAAGTTCAAAGAAAAAAACCGAGTGGTAGTTATCCTTCGACGGGTGCACGTAAAAATACGTTGGCAATTATCTCGGTTCTTAAAAAAATGACTTCCCGCAGCGCCCCCTACCTATTATTATATATGTTAATTTTTCAATCTTACATATTTATCCTTCTTCTGTAATTGTTTTTGTATATAGGAAAATAAATCATCTTGATCAGTTATTTGTATTCGATAAGATCGATTCTCAATTCTGCAATTTGTTCAATTTCAAGATTAATATTATGTTTTATTGTCGATTCTTTTGTCAGCAATACTGTCACACATTCGAATATAAAGCTCGACCACTCTCATAATTTCTTAATTTTGGTTTTCGTTTTAAAATAGTTTGGAGTAAAATAAAGTGAATTAATTTTGATAAAATTGAGTAATAATTTTAACGACCGGAGCGCATTAAAAAAATTTATAGAATATTTATTGAAATGTTTTGTCATTAACAGAGATATAAATGGAAAGAAATTGACAGTAATTGAAAACCTTATCAAAATACCACTTCAAAATCAATTTTGGTGATAAAACGCCACCTAATACGCAAAATTCAAAACCAGAAACTTAATAAAAAACATGCTAAAATTCAGAAAAATATATAATCAGTGCGTTATGACGTCGCCTAAAAATAATTTTCAATACTTATAAATAATGTCAGTATAAATTTCTTCTTTCGATTCTGTGTGAAATCAGAATTTACTTCCTATATTATTTGTAGTAAGTGGGATATTAATTTTAATATCTTAATAAAAAAACTTTCAAAAACAAATTTTATGTTAAAATTACAAATTGTTGTTTTAATAATAACTGATCTTGATTCTTGAGGTCGTTTTTTTTAGAATGATCCACTGTGATTTCGACTGGGAGAACTAGACAAGATAGCCACAAATGGTTTTTTGCATGTGAACCTTGGAAAAAATGCATGGTAGAAATTTTTTTGGCTTCCTAGCTTGATCACGTGACCGGAAATCAGTTGACTGAATAATAAAATTGCTCGAAAATTACCGAAAACACCATATTTTGCGAAATTACCGGTGAAAGGTAATCACAGAAAAAAAAACTTTTCACCAATACAATTCGGTTAAGATTCAGATGAAAATAACAGTTTGTCGCTATCTAGTCTGTTCTCTCAGAACAGATACATCTTAAGGGCCTCGGTGCATTTTGACAGATACGGGCTCTTGATGAAAAACTTTTTACTGGGTTATATGATATATAACTTATATCCTTCTTAATATACCATCAAAGTGATGTTTCATAATCCATACACTTTTGTAACTAGCGATTTTTGCATTATGGCTTTTGAAGAAAATTTTGAGTTCGAATTAAACTTTTCAAATTATGAGAAATTTTGATAAAAGTTCCGAACATTATAAAAAATGCCTTTATTTTTTCGTTCAAAGTATTTTTTTTCAATTTTTTTTCAAAATTCACGAAAAAAAACTCTACAAATGGCTACTTTAACTTGTCCACTAGTTGACCTCATATTGTTTATATGCTCTTTTAAAAATAATATGACATGGTTTAGTGATTTTGGTCAAAAATAATTAGAAATATTTTGAAAAATTTTCTCATTTCTCGTTCAAAAATTTAAACTAATTTTTTTGGAATCCTTAGCTGAAAATATTGGAAATGGCTACTTTCACTGTATTTAAATATGTCTTCGTTTTGTTTCTTCGCTCTTGTTTATACTCTGAATCATAACTTTTTGAAACGAACTACGGTTTGGCAGAAATCCATCGAAGCCCTATTTTATCCAGAATTAAAAAACAATTATTTCACCGAGTCTTTGCCAAATTGGTGAGCCAACCTGTCCACCATTTTAAAATATATTCATTTAACTCACGAAAAAAAATATTTTTTTCGATGTGCTAAAATTTTCGTTTTTTCGTCTTTTTTCAAAAACTTAATATTTCGATTTCACTTGAAAATCGTATGAATTTAACTAAATAAATTTTCAAATGGTAGACAGGACCGTTTTTTAGTGCTCCTAATTAATAAGAAAATAAATTTTACGCAATTTAGACACCTTCGATAGCAAACGCGCGTTTTTTTGAGTGTTTTTCCAAAAGACGATTTATAAAGTAAAAATAATAATCTGAAGAAGTCAGATACACAAAGTAAGTTGAAAAGTGGCAACTTGTGTTCGAAAACGTTTTTATCCGAAAATTTGAAGTGGCAAAAAAGTTTCCCATCAAGTCAAAAAAAAAAGGAAAAAGTGCAAATCTGTCAAATGCGGGTAGGCCGTACAACGGCAAACATTACGACGGCCAAGGTTTGTACAACGGCCTAAATTTACAACGGAACCAAAAAGATTTACAACGGCCCCAACTTACAACGGCCCTTATTTTACAAACGGCCCTGATTACAACGCCCCTTTTGTACAACGGCCCTTTTATACAACGGCCCTACTGTACAACAGCCCCCTATTGTACAACGGCCCCTACTGTACAACGGCCCCTACTGTACAACCGGCCCCTTATTGTACAACGGCCCCCTATGCACCGAGGCCCTTAAGTGGTCATTCTAAGAAAACGACCTCAGGTAACTTTTTTTTTAAAATGCCCCTGTCTGGAAACCAAAAAGGTTTCTGACCTTAAACCAGTTTACCGGTAATCTGGTATTAAGGGGGTAGTGTCCAGCAAAAAAGTTTGGGCTGAAAAAAATGTATATAACTAAATCGACCAAAGAAGAAAAGGTGGTCGGGTTTCCACAGCGCTATCTGGTGTCTAGCGCCCTCCAGCGGCAATATTGTAAATAGCCTTGATATCGCTCTGGTTAAAATAAAAGAGAACCGCTTGGAATTTTAACTTAAAAATAAATGCAAATGAATACTAGGATTACCTTCTTGGTAATTTGCTCCCACAAAAATCAGAATCGATTGATTTTAACATAATCAAACAAAAAAACATATTTATTTTTAGATTTTTTTGACAAAAACAATGCATTTTTATATACAAATATACAAGAAATTAAAAATTCAGACAATTTTGAATCAAACAGATTTTTTGGAGCAAAATATCACGTTGGGCAGTGAATGCGAGTTTAATAAAGTGTCGGAAAATAGTAAAATGTACAAAACTGAAAAATGAATATAATAATTTGGTGGTTGTCGAGTCGAAATTTATGACCAAATTTTTAATCAATTTTGCGAGTTCAAACCATTTTTTACGAGATATATTTCTCAAAACCTATTAAGTTCTAAGCTTGCCTGATCAATTAATTTTCGAAATTTTTGGTTTTTTGAAAGAAAAATTTAGGTTCATGCCAAAAAAAACTTTTCTATTTTTTAAATTTTATGCCATTAGTGAGAGTATGTAAAACCCATCGCAAAATTTGCAGATTTTGGTAATGACCAAACCGCCAGCACACTTTTCACATTCATTGCAAACTAAAGTTAAAAAAAATCTAATCCCATCTGATATGTTGGTTTTGTATTTAATGAAGAAGAACCACAACGAGGGCACAAAGCCCCAAATTTTTGAAAATTACGATCAAATTTTCTATAGAAGTCATAATGAGAACATTATCTCCTTCTTTATATTATGAACCCCCTTATTACTTTAGGTAAATCCACGGTATCAATATCTGATGAACATATCGTATTTTCGGGGTCAAAATCATATAAAGTTCTGATTTATCTGAGTTTAGAATAGAAGGTGTATTTTCTCAGAAATAGAATTATTAGTTTCAAATTTTCATCTTCAGCACTGACATACAAATTCTCATTTAAAATTTCTCTGGATGAACCTGCACCGTCATTTACCTCTTGTATACGAGGTGTTACAATACTCTCTGTTTTCTCATTGATTGTTGTCTGTTGAAAATTTTCTGAATCCATATTTCAGATTAAAAAAAACGCTTATTAAACTTCTTGGATTTTAAGTTTTGGCATTTTTTCCAAAAGTTGATTTTCATTATGCATAATAATTGTTAACCTTATATACACCTTGTATAGTATTCAGATCCCTACCACTCCTAAACAAATAAATTGTTGCTAAAATTGTGATTTTTATCAGTGAGTATTAATTAACGGAAATGCCAGAGTTTCATCACACAAAATGATTGATGTCTAATATTTGTCAATCTTTTGATAAAATGTGTTCTTGATGCGCCATAATTATTTGCTACCATTATAGACTCCTACTGTGCCAAATGTGTTGATCTTAATTAATATTTTCGCGATAAAAAACCTTCTTATTATATTCTTAGCATTTGTTATTCAAACCTTTAATTTATGACTTCAATATATTATTCAAAATACCATACTATATGTTTGAGCTTCAAACTGCAGAAGAAATTCCGCAACGCCAAGAGTTTTGCGCATAATTTTGTTTCTAGGCCCTTAAAAAAAAAATTTGGATCGATTATATTAAAGCGAGATTTCAAGATAAAACGACTCCGATTAAAACAAATTCTATGTCAAACAAAAAAGCCTTGTTCAAAGACTGAATAAAAAAACACGTTTTTCGGCATAACTTTCGTTTAAAATCAAAACAAAAAAATTTAATCGATTATATTAAAGATTATTATTCTGCAGTCACTACTTCGTTTAAAAATTAATGAAATCGGATGTTCAGATTAAACATCCTTGTGCATTTGAAAAAGTTCGACTTTGGCGCCCTCTTGTGGCTGAACCTATTTCAAAAATCTGCGAGAAACTGCGACCAAAATTTTTTTTCAGGGTCAGTTTAGTATTATATCAAATTTTCAGCCAAACTTTTTGCTGGACACTACCCCTTAAGAGGTAAAAAGTGCTCATTCAAAAAATATGCTTATTCAAAAAATTTGCCCTGGTACATTTTACAATTTTTGCTGGAGAAGGGGTGCCCATTAAAAAGTTACCTCAGAAATGTATATTACATTTGTATTTTATACCGTAAATTGACAAAAAATATAACTATTTAGGGCATAAATTAAATTTATTTTTTATTTGGTTGAACAGTCAGTTTCAGTTTGATTTTTGCAGATTAGTAATTTTGAAAAATTTTTGAACAGATAAAATAAATCTCCGAGTATGATAGAGAATTTCAGGAAAAATTAACTACTGTCAAATGTGTCAAAAAAGACAAGCAATTTTCGTCGTTTGTTCACTTGAAAGCGTGTCGTTTTGTCCATTTTGAAAAAAATTCAATAAAAAAATTCCAATAATAGCACTAGAGCTAAAATTCTATAACATTCTAGACGCCCGAATAGGCGGAATCTACTATTAAATTATGGAAAAAAAAGTTTTTGAAATGACTTTTAGTCAAAATTGAATAAAAATTTGCAAGAAAAATTTTCATTCATATATTTTTAACGGCCCGTTATGTCCTCTTAGAGGCACCTACTTCTCGAAAATGGCCAAAAATCGCCGAATTTTTTATCAATTTGTCATCTTAGACACATTTGACAGTAGTTAAATAATTTAATTAGCACACCAAATTTATTTTAATAATTTTTAGGTCTATAATTTATAGACTACTGTATTAATTTTTGATGTGAATGTTTGTCAGTCGTGAGAGCGTTAAGAATTAATTAAGAAAAACATAGTCTTGTTACATACAGTCCCTGACCCCTTGGAATGCGTCCCCTTAAAATGCAATAATCCCCTTGACCCTTAAAATGCCTATTTTTTCTGAAAAGACGATGACCCTTAAAATGCATATTTCATTTTTGCACAGAACGCAATCAACTTTTTACGTACAAAATGTTCTTTGATTATCTTTACTCGATTATCACTGACAAGATGATATTTCCGATCGTTTTTTTTGGCGCGTAAAAGGGTTGATTTGTTTAATTGTCAGTATGAGACTCAAAAATACTGCATTACCGGTGAGGTCTGGTTTTGTATGAAAATTTATAAATAAGAATGACGAAGAAATACGCAAAGCGTAATGTTTTGACATAAGCATATGATTTTTATATATAGACGCGGTCGAAAAAAACGCAGTCTTATTTGGCTACTTATTTTTCTGAAAAATTCGGTACACAAATACAGAGACAAGCAATTACTAGAATTATTGGTACTCCAGAAACCTTCAGTAACCTGCCAATGGAGGCTTTACGGCGAAAAAAAAAGTCTCACCAGCACTTTTGAGCAAGCTTTTAATGTTTCTTAAACATTTATTCGTATTATTAAATCTTCAATTTTTAGAAAATTTACTAGTAATTCGAATTTTTAAGTCTTTAAGGGGGTAGCAGCGATGTGGCAGATTGGTACATTTTTTCTGAGTGATATATGAAAGAAAAAAAAGTGGAACAATTATTTTTTATCTTCAATAAAAGTGTTCATTCTTGTAAACGTTTATATTTTTAATTTCGTAACATAACTAACTATCAGTTAAAATATTAAAAACCACTTTTCATTGTAACTCCATATTCCACTAAACCCGATGTAGAATGTTTATTTAAGGGGGTAACCGACGGGTTTTACTGATTTTCAAACGTTAGTCCTGAGCTAACCGCAATTCGTAGTGAGTTCAAACTTCGATTCTAGGAGAATATTTGTTTGAAAATTTCAAAAAATGGTGTAAAAGTTTTTTGTATGACCGCGTCCATAAAGTGATTTTTTCCATTTTGGTACAACTACATCTAGCTCCTGGATATCAAATTTTCTCGTTTTTTTCATGTATTAACTTTAATTTGTAAGCTTAACAGCCGTGCGTGCCCTGATTTTCAAAATTTCTTGTTATTTAGAGAAATTTCCCAAAATAATGGGTGTTTTGCGGCATGTTCGCGCGTACAATGGCANATCTGCTATCAGATTCGAACTCCGTGTGCCCGTATTAGTCTACAGACCGAATTTTGGCCGGATTAAAACAACTTTGAAAATTGGACCGACCGGAAATCCGCCATTACCGGTCAACCGGTCTGAAATTCCACCGAAAGATGCGGAATTAAATTCTCTATCTGCCAATATATAGTCTCATGGGGTTTCCAAATACGGGAAAGCCGTAATTTGTACGTAGTTCCTAAAAAAACACCTTAAGGTTAAAGCGGATTATAGCAGGATTTCGAGGATTTAAAAAAAATCTATTTTTCCAAAGTTGATCCGATCAGGCCATAATTCGGCTGTAGACTAATATGACACCTGGAGATCGAATCTGATACCAGATTTTATCGATGACGTCATCGTGAGTCATGATCACTAACAAGGTCCGATTTATTCTAATCATGGGTTTACCTATCTTTTTCCTACGAATTCTCCAAATTGACCCAAAATAACTTACAATGTTGTCATAAGTGAATTTTGTTATCAGATTCTCCCCGTGTCGAATTAACCCTTAGTCCACGTTTTTATAAAGCTACCACGTTTGTATAAGTTCTAAAGAGTTTCTATGACGTCATAAAAAGTGACTCCAAAATGACGTCATCGGTCAAATCAGATTTCAGATTCGAACTTCTGGTGCACGTATTAGTCTCCATACCAAATTTGGGCCCGATTGGATCAACTTTGGAAAGATTGATTTTGAAAATCCTGCTATAATCCGTTGACCGTTTCTTGAAAGAAATTTTAATCTGGGAAACCCTGCAGAATTTAATTCTCTTTCTGCCAATATATAGTATTATGGGGATTCCAAATAACAGGAAGCCGTAATCGTGCAGGCGTTCCTAACAAATAACCACCGTTATTAAAAATAACCCCCTATAAAAAATAACAGGTTATTAACATCAAAAAAAAATGACTAAAGAGCAGCAAAAAAGGTCGGTATTATTTTTCAAAAATGGCTTCCGAAACTGTGTCTTATGTTTTTAGCTCTTGACCATAAATTTTGATTCTTTTGGGGCATTTTTGAAAAATATGGACAGTACATACAAATATCAGCATGGCAAAATATCAGCTGTCCTTACAGACAAAACTCACAGTATTTAGATACAATTAAAGTTTTTGCTGGTCAAAACAAGTCGTTTTTTTCTGCTCTGTTGTTATATGTATTGACCCCGACTGGTGTAGTGTTTTAGTTGTCTCAGGGTAATAACTAGATATTTATAGCAAAAACATTTGATAAATTTGGTATCGAAAGAATGGGCGGAAAGTTCATGATATTTTTTATGGCAAATAAAGTTTATATAACCTAGTACTCGAAATTGAGTCCAAATAATGCATTTATCTTATATCGCTAAATTCATTAAAATTAAGGGACCTTTTTTGATTCTGTTCCGATATTCTGCTTCTAACATAAGTTATGTTACATAAGACACCCCATACAAATTTTGATCTCTGTGCTCCAAAAAACAACGGTTAACCCAAAATAATTTCAAAATTTGATACTTTTATATTTTTTAATAACACACTATTCTTTTACTATGACACCAAAAATCGTATCGCATTAAAAAACTCCTCTAAACATAATTTCTACATTCATACTTTAGTTCCCTGAAAAAACTTCAATCCGATGCACAATATAAAACCTCTGAATCAGAACGTCAAATTAACGACCTTCAACGACAACTTTCATCTACCTCCCAAAAGCTAGAGGAAATAAACTCAAACTATGAAGAATTAAAAAATCGAGGTGGATTAAAACTCGACGAACTGAAATTAGAATACGAAAGCAAAAGTCATGATCAGAAACAAAGGGCTTTGGAGGAGCATGAGAAAATAGTAAAAAACGCAGAAAACGCCAGAAAAACCATCGAAGAAAATTTTGAGAAGCAGCTGAGGAGATATGAAAATAAAATTAATGAGCTGGAACGAGTCAGAGACGACAATTCACAAAAACGGGTTTGTTATTTAATTAATTTATTAGTCGGGTAGAATGTTCTCAAAAACAGTACATCCGATTCGAAAAATTTTAAAAGTCTTATGTTATTTTATAGATACATATTTTGTAACGTTATTTTGTCCAGTTTACATAATAAATGTACCTCGTTAAATTTATCCTTACGGTATACCGGACATCCACCTGGTAAGAAAAAAAGGATTTGCCAAGAACTTTAGTTTAAACATTAAACTCAACCAATTTTTAGAAATTTCAAGGCGAATGTACCGATTTTAATAATATTCGACCGGACTGAATTATTATTATTAGACGCTTAATTTATATGATATAAATTATATCCCACCTGTGTATTCAGAACTGAGATTTTAATTGAGTAGCCTATTTCTGCATCGAAATATTTTTTTGTTTCTCATTCCTGAAAATGACTGAATAATAAATGTCGAAAAAACAACAACTTTTAAATTGACCCTAAAATATATTATTTTTAACTGGGCAACCCTATTTGACTGAAGTCATTTTCCTCGAAGACCATATGGTATGGATATCCGGCTGGCCAGTTAATTAATTGTAGGGTATTACAAAAATAAACAAAATAATCGCCAAGGTAAAAATTCGTCGAAATCTTCCCAGGGTCTTCTAAACAGAATGTTCGTTCTTGCATATGTACGGTTTCACTCTTTTCTTACAGAATAAAATTTAGATTTCACGATTTTTATCACAGTCTTAGAATTGTGTTGTGGCAGCTTTTAGATTAAATTATATACTTGGCTTAAAATACTGCTCATAATACCATGATTATGACTAAATAATGATATACTCTTACATTAAATAATAGGCAGCCTTTACTCTATCCCAGCAGTTATTAAAACTCATTTTTTTAGACGCGAGCGGAAAATACAGTCCGTGAGCAAAAGATAAGGATCGAATCCCTAACCCAGGAACAACATAGGATAGCAAATGAAAGTGAAAAAACCAAAAAACACAAATCAGCATTAGATAAACAAGCACAAAGGTAAATAATATATATTTTCTTGACGCATAGACGCAGCGGTTTTTCTACAGACAAAACTAAAGAAGCGGATTAAAAAACTTTTCGGCCATCTACTCAAGTCAGAAATGAGCTTTTAAAACTCTCATTCTGAGAACTGATTTCAATTTTTAGCATATAAACTGGATTTTATTGGTATTTGATAACCATAACCGTTCATAAAATAAATAGATATCTTCCAGAAATTGTTTTTGAATAAAAGTTCGAAAATTACTGGAAACTTTTTTAAAAATTTTGTAGAGAAGTTCAGTGCGTAGCTATACATTGAAATTTCTCTTCGCTTCCCTGCTGCAAGTTTAATTGCATGCTGATCTTTTGAGAATTGAGTTCATGGTCGATTGATCCGCTGATATTAATTTTTTATCCCTTTAGTCTATATCCTTGACTCAAATGCTTTCAAATGCGAATAAACACTCTTAATACACCTCGAGAGCAAAAAAATAAGAAAGAATATGTTAATTTTTGAAAGCGGAAAAAGAGAAGCAAACATTTCATTTGTGCAATACTGTCGTGTTTGTTTATAAGGACAAAACGACCAATTTATCAAAGATTATTTTTATCTTCAAATACCATAATAATGTAGCCATATTTTAAGTTGCGATTCTCCTTTTTTATATCGAGTTGAAGACAGAAAAAAGGTTTCTAGAGCGATTTTATTGCCAAGGGGCCCAAATTGCTTTTTATCACTTGGGATCATTTTATGGTTATCCGAACCCCTGAGGTCAAGAACATCACATAAAATGTTTTGTTGTCCCTTAGCGGTCCGGGTGCGCTCTATTGGGAGTTGCATTTTTAAATTAGGCGTTCCCATGACCCTATTAGGTTTCTTTTTTTCGCGTTTTTATCAATTTTTGAAATAATTTTTTGCGTTTCCAAAATTTACCAAGTAAAAATATACGGTCCCCTAAAAGGAATTCGAGAAACTTCAGTCAAATAACGTCATAGCGCGTCATAGGCGTAGATCAAAAAAAAATTCTCAGTAAACATTTAAGTAATCACTTTATTTCGATGAAAATTTTTAGGCACTAATTGGATAATTTAAGATCATTGGCGGTAGTCACAGCTTCTTATCTGCCCTGGAAGGTACTTTTATGATTTTTTTTTAAATTATCTGCAATTTATAAAAGTATATTTTTTACAGACACTCATAAAGACATTTTTCTCATTTATTCTTGAAAGCAGTCAAACAATTTTATCATTAATAATCAGTTGCCATTTTTATGTATTATAAACTGGAGCATTTATAATCAATAAATAAACTAAAGACTGATAATGTCTATTGTTTTTTCCGGTTTATAAATGCCCTCAGTTTTCGCATCGGAAATTTTTTCTTGTCGAGTCAGACGTTGAAATTTCACTTTTTTTTTCAAATAAAAAGTCCGTTAAGTCTCAGCTTGTTTATTTAGAGAAAACTTAACTAATTTCGAGCAACTATCATCAGAAATTGGCCATCGGTATTTCCTGCCTAATAAAAAACATATCAGAAATTAACAAAAACTTTTCAAACCACTAAAATTTAGAACATAATATTTTTATTTAACCATTATTAGAAAGCCTAATTTGCTAGTAAAAGATGAAATAAAAATATAACTGATGACCACGTTGAATTTTAAGTAAGAAACCGTTAAAAAATCTTATTTTTTCAAGATTTGCCAAAAAACTATTATATTTTTTCGACAAATTTCCAATTTCAACATTCGATTCGAGGCGCCCACAGATAAACTGAGGAATAAAATTAGAAATTTTCGCACATTATGTTTTTAGTGAGTGTTTTCTCATCACTTTCATACAAATTATGAAAATATATCTCGTAAAATGACGGAAGAGTAGGGATTTGCAAACAAGCTAAATTAAAGCTTGAAAAATTTGCAAATAACCAGCGCGATACATACTAATTATAAATTTTTGCAACATTGTTTTTGAACATCAATTTTGTGTACAATTCAAAAAATAAATAAAGTTGATACCATAAAAACTCAGAGAGGAGTAGGGAATTGAAATTTATAAACGAATAAATTTTTGAGCGCCGGTTTCGGCGGATCTTGAGGGACTCGCTCACCAAATTAATTTTATTACTTGACAGGGTTTCGTTCAATGAGATCCTAGACGACAAATTCGAGCAATTATTTTCTTTTATTTTACTCGGGAACTTCACTAGAAACAGTCTGTTGGTTCCGCTAATGTTGCGTTGACCACCCCCTTAATGGTACGCAACGGGGACTAGAGATTAGTGAATCTAGCTGATGGCAAAGCGAAAAAAATTTTTTATCTGTACAGTAGATAACCTGAAAAAACTGAAAAAAAACATATTTTTATTTTTTCAAACGCTCTCCACTAGGCGGTGTTGAACTTGAGACAAATAGTGTTGCCCATCAAATTTTCCAGAACCTAAACTAGGTTGGCCGAGCAAAATATTCTTAATAATATTTCTAGAATTTATTTATTTTTGTTGGAAATGGGAAAAAAAATTTGACAAAAATGACAAAAAAAAATTTCTCAAGAAAAAAGTCATTAATTTAATTAAAAAGTGGTGATTATACTCCCTACATACTCAAATTTTCTCAGGATTTTAAAAAAACATGTTTTAAGTTTCTAGGATATCTAATAGTAGTTCTTGCCATATACAAATCTAGAATTTAAAAAGAATACTACGATTTCAAAATGAGGTTTATTTTGAGACACAATTATCAAACGGCAGTTAAAATACAGACAATAAAGAATAAAATTTAAGAAACGCAAACTTCGAGCTGTCAAATAATAGGGAGAAATAGTGTAAATTAACTGCTGCTGAATAATGTTGCACAAATATATATATACATGTAGAAGAGTCTTTTCACAGTATTTGTAATCTACTTGTTAATGCAATGAAACAAGACGTGGTAAAGATATTTAATTTGAACAATTATATATTCAAATTTTAGAATTTTTTTGCGAGTCTTCTTTATATGTTGGTACAGACACATTATCAGAATTTTGTACTTGATTAGAAATACGGTTAAAACTGGTACGACTAAAACTCAGACAAATTGAATGCTGTATTTAAAATTATATCATTGGATGTTTCTAAAATAATACCTTCAAGTTCGTTATCTTTCTCTTTCTCATTTTTGCCATCCTCTCAAATTTGTCGTTGAACATTTTGAAAATTATTAAAACTTGGATTAAATTTTATTTTTCTATGAGTAACGTTTGACCGTTTTTTTCCATAGGCATAAATTACATAAAAAATGCATTTTATTTCCATGAAATAAGAGACAGCCCCTTTCAGACGATTAAAATAGGTTTTTAGTCTGATTAATGAAAATCCGCCTCAAAAAGAACACCAGCAGGTAACCAAATTTTTCATGCAAATTGTCGAAACTTTGAATCAAAAGAAGATTGATTTCGTTTCAAAATAAAGTTGTTCGCGATTTGATTAAAATTTGCCGAATTATTTTTTAAAGATAAAAGTATCTACTTTTAAATTCTAGATTTGTATATGGCAAGTACTACTATTAGAGAATCGCTAGAAATAAACATGTTTTTTTGAAATGTCTAAAAAAAATTGAGTATATAGCCTAATATAATAAGGGAGTAGAACGAGTGGTGTTCTAGTGTACCCATTGGGTACGCTAAGCACGCGTGCTTTCCGATACAAATTGGTCATGCACTTAATTTTTTTAATTCGATCAATTTGTACGGAAAGCACGGGCGTGCTTGCGTACTCAAATGGTCTGATGCAAATAGTGAAACGCACGTCTGATATGCGGTCATTAGCCTTGGTTAAGGAATTCCACGACTGCACTGGAGCATAGGTGAAGGCAAAAGCTTGTGTTGCATAAGTAAGGGTCTACCCGGAGACTTATTGCAAATACAACTCCTCAGTACGTAGTTTGAGTTTATGGTAAACCTTCTTTTAAAAAGAACTATTCCGACATGAAAAAAATTTTGGAAGCTCCAAGTGTCAATTGAGTATGAAAAAAACAACTTTTCGGGCTTTGAAACCGCGCTATAAAGTTTGATTAATTTATTGGATTTTTGTTGGTATTACCGATCGCGTAAAAAACTAAAGACGGGCGTGCTTTCCCGTACCGCACCTTACAACAAATGTATAGGGAGGACAAAAAAGCGATTGGGCCCAATTGGGTAACGGAAAGCACGCTCCCATATAATCACCACTTTTTAAATTAAAATTAATCGACTTTTTCTTGAGAAAATTTTTTGTCATTTTGTCAAAATTTTTTTCCACATTTCAAAATAAAATAAATTCTAGAAATAGTATTTGAAAATATTTTGCTCGGCCATAGCTAGTTGAGGTTCTGGAAAATTTGATGGGCTACACTATTTGATCTCAAGTCAACACCGCCTAGTGGAGAAGCGGGAAAAAAATGAAAAATATGTTTTTTCTTTTCAGGTTATCTACTGTAGCAGATAAGAAAAATAATTTTCGCTCGTCCATATGCTAGATCCACTAAATTTCTAGTCACAGAGCGAAAATAATTAAAGTAATTTGGGCTTGCAGTGTAGCTCTGGGAAGCAGGTTAAAGATGCCCTCAAATTTGCACTTCACGCCAACCTGGTGAGGCAAACCATTGATCGAAAAGTCTAAAACCAAGCTCATGTCTATGTTTTGGCCGAATTAGTGGAGAAAATTTTCAAGGAACAATCTATATGCGTACATAATTTGACTCCACCCCCTTAAAGGGATACATTGACTACTTTTTTTGCGTTTCATCGGAATTAAGAAAATTTTGCTATGATACTCTAAGGATGAGAAATACTAGGCCTTGGTGTGCGCGTTTTGACTCGAAATTGGTACCTCTATACTCGAATCTTAAATTAAAAAATTATAGATTATGATTTTGAACATAAAATATTTGTTTATCTCAAACTCTCAATTATCACCTTAATTAAACCCACACCCTTAATGATTTTATGCGAAAAAATGAAATTGTTTTTTTTTGAGATTTAAAAAAATATTCCAAAATGCAAGATTTTCAAATAACTGGAAGTGAAATCATATGGGTATCAAACAAAACTTTAGAAAATTCTAAGACAAATGGCTGAAATATAAAATTTTTTGATTTTTAAAGTTAAAATCTTCTCTGAGAAAAAAAACTTTGGTGCACGATGGTAATCGATATAGATACTGTCGCCCAAATATTCTACATGCACAATAACATAATAAATTATTATTAATAATCATTTTTAAATTTAGTCGCGAAGATCAAATTTTCGACTTGAAATCAGATTTGGCATCAAAAACTCAAGAATTGAATGAATTACAAAACAACATTGGTCGGCTCGACCATCAACTTCGCGCCACTGTCGACCAAAAACTAAATGTGAGTGATTGACCGGCAAGTTTATTTTGGTTTTTCTCGTTAATTTTTTTCATTAAGGAGCCAATTAGGGCTTTAATTGCCACGTATATAGTAGAAGTGTTATTTTGCAATCGAACGTGTAGGCAGCGCCATTTTTTTTGCTGAAATGACACAAAATTAGATATTACTTTAATATCCAATTCCCATTTTTACTCGTTTAAAAGAGATATAATGAAATAGGGTAACGAAAAAAGGGTTTTTGATCAGGTAGTTTTTAATGCATTCTCATTCTGGAGGCCGAACGTCGAAGACCTGAAACTACTTATCGAGGTGACTTTTCAAGAGAAAATTTTTGACAATATTTTCTGACACCAGAGAACACTACGTGCTTCAAAGACTTTGATCATTGGAAGCGAAATTTTTGTGGCCAAATTTCATCAAAAAATGATCGAGCTTTTTGAAGCACCTTGAATTAGGCTTTAAAATCAAAAAAAAATTGCAGCTGAAATTTGTATGGCTATTGAATGCAAACAAAACGTTTGACGACATCCTTTACCCGGGGTGCATTAAAAAACAGCTACCTAAACATATTTTATGTTATACATATATCGATTTAATTTTGTATTTAAATAAATAATTTATGTAAATATGTACATATGTTTCACTAGAGATAAAAAACAGAGAGAATACTTTTAGGCGGGGACTGATAGACGTCGTTTTCAGTCTACTATCGTACACTGCATTATTCAGATTACATAGTAAAAGTTGTATTAGAGGTCATTTAAGAGCTAAAAATTTGAACATTCAGACAAACTTAAGTCTGTACCAGAACACACAACTGGCCACTGGTTTAAGCAAGATTTATCGGTAACCGTATAAGTTATACGGTATAACTATAGCAAATACGAAGTCGATTTTTGTTGGAGGAGACTTCTAAGGTAGTTTTTTTATGTGCGACAGATTTGACTGAGTCACCACAGACGCCTGAGCTTTTTTAGTTTCCAGTTGAATGCAAAAAAAAGTTTTGTGATATCTCATACGGTTCGTCTGTGGTGACTCAGTCAAATCTGTCGCACCTAAAACAAAACTACCTTTAAGGGGGTTGTATAGGCTGGAAAGGCTTTTTCGAAGGCTCATAACTTTTTATTCCTTCATAACAATCATATAAAAATCTCAGGAATAGTAGTTCGGAATCTCTGGAAGTCATTTTACTTCTGACTGTTTTCATAGCATGTTCGACCAATCGGTAAATTGAGTTAACCGCGAGCAAAAANTCTTCCAAATTCAATAAGAATATGAAATATTGAAAGGCTCAAGCCACTTTAAAACAGCTCAAAATGATGGAAAAAATGATCGCAGAAATTTCTCATTCGAATACATTTTAAAATTCAACAATGTGAATCTAAAAATATCACCTAAAATTTTGTTCGGATAATAGGTTCAAATTTTATGACGAGTTGATTGAGAGGCGATTTTCGCTTAAGGGGGTAGGTGTCGGTTTTTTTTGAGCCCTTTATAGAATTAATTTATGATAAATTAATAGCGGTTATGACTAAAGTTGACCCAACGAATCTCATGGTGGCAATTATTTTTTT
>SCLH01001635.1:0-28734 GCA_004367855.1 Oikopleura vanhoeffeni | reverse complement strand
AATCAGACATGCACACCCCCTTAAAGGGGTAGCGGCGATGTGGCAGATTGGTACATTTTTTCTGAGTGATTCATGAAAAAAAATGTGAAATTTTTTTTATGTTCAATGATAGTGTTCATTCTTACAAACGTTTATATTTTTAATTACACTGGGTGCACCCTTATCCGTACGCACCCTTATCCGTACGATGTACCCTTATCCGAACTATTTTTTGGAAAGTTGACGAAACACCCTTATCCGTACGCCCTTATCCGTACGGTAAAAATTGTTTTCCAGATTTTCGAAAATTTTCTAGATTTTTTCAAAAATAAATGAAATAACTAGCTAACTTGGCACGTTTTTAGAACTATTTTGGTGAATATATAGACTTTACAATGCAACAAAATAAATTTCTTTGTTTTTTGAATAAATCAGTAATTTCAGTTGTTTTTTCTTGATTGCATAACCGATGCAGAATCTCCGGCTGATAATCTTTTTCGTCCATTATTTTTCCTGAATTTATAGCAGAAGGCAAGTCAACGGATTTTTCAGGGACAATAGTCAAATGATTGATACAACTTGTAATTTCACTGGTCACGTTCAAATCTTGATCTAGTAATGTCTTCTTGTGTTCTGCAAAATTATCCTGATGGTAGACTCGCCAACAACGACTCATGATCTCCCCGCCATAATTCCTATTATTAGTCCCCGGGTAACACTAAAAACTTATCCCTATTCTTGTTAAACAGGCAAAAATATAATTTTAAGTGTTACTCGGGATAATTAAGGATATATATCTACGATATCTTCAGGACAGGAGCATTCTGGGTTGCTCTTCGCTTAAGTGTTATTTTCGTCACCTTTAAAGGTAATTGTCGTCTCTTGTTCAATTTATGCATTTTATCTCATATATTTTAAACGATAAAGTTAAAAGAAATCAAAATTCCCATATCCTTAGGATATTTCGTATTCAAAATAAAAGCCATATTGATTTCAGAAAGATATTAAAATCTAATCTTTTTGCTCTTTTTTCACTCGGATTCCCGAAAGAAGTATTCCGTTTAGTCCTATCGATTTTTGGCCGAGCTGGAGGCGTAACGGAATAAGGGTTGCATCCCAGTGTATCCATATTTGGCTTAATATTGTAAAATAATCTCCATTATAATCGAGAAAACTAACCATTTTTTCCTAAAATAACGTGGATTTTCATGAATATTTGAATCTTATTAAAAATTATTTTTTGATTCCCAACAGATATAAGGTCAATTTCAGACAAGAGGTACAAGATAGAAGCAAAGCACTGCGCAGTTATGGAGATGAACATCCATTTCCTGGAGCTCCATGACGTAAGTATCCACGTGGTTTAAAAATACACAACTTTTTTCAAACTGCAAATTTTGAAGTTAAAATACTTTTTTTTCATTTATTGATTAATAATAGGGGATCAATTATCCTCGGACTGAACCGTTTGAGCAAGCTGGCGGCAATGTCCATCCACCTCCAGGGATTAGTCACCAGGGGAACTTTTTTTCTATGCCTCGGTTGGTTAAGGTAGTTTTTTTTTAAAGAAACCACCCCTATCCATGACGATTACGGGAAAATCATAGGTGATATCGAGCAACTGTTTTTTGCATTCAACTGCCAACTAAAAAAGCTCAATGGAGAAATTTTATTAAGTTAATTGAATATCCGGTTCACCGGAAAATAATTTGTTTGATAGGTTCGAATCTCGGTGAGGCCAAATTTTTTTTTTCTTAAAATCAACCGGCAAGTTCAATTTTTATCTTTGTTCATTTTTATATTACGATTTTATACACATTTAATGCTTGAACAATATTTTTGATGAATTCCAAGAAGAAAAAACGAGTTTCGATTTTTTTGCTCAAATTTTATACTGAAAATGCCTATATAAAAGATATACGGTTACCAGTGAACCGGTTGTCCAAGAAGAAAGATAAAAATTCTTCATTGAGCTTTTTTAGTTGGCAGTTGAATGCAGAAAACCGATATTCATTTCTCGATATCGCCTATGGTTTTCCCGTACTCGTCTTGGATAGGGGTGGTTCCTTTAAAAAAAACTACCTAAGGTACCATTTTTTTAAGGGAACCCACCCTTGTTAGCAGAATAACTCGAAGGCCATAAAAGATATCGACGAACGTTTTTTTGTATCATCGACCCAAGTAAATATGTGATACGGAAAATTTCTTGTGTTTTTCTCGGTCAACCGGTAATTGGCGGTTCAAACCGGTAAAATTTTTTTTACAGAATCCAACACTGAAAACTTTTGGAAATATACATTCTGGGGAAGATTTTCAAGAGAAATTTTTTGGCAATAATGTTTTTGATATTTGACACCAACTAGGGTTTTTTTTAATCTCTATAGCTAGGGAGCGCACGAGGAATATGTGTAGCAATAGCAAATATGTGTTTTGATATGGCGATATACTTTCTGGGATAGTTTTTCAAGAGAAATATGACCTTTATGAGAACTAAATCAACTTGTCTAGAAAATTCCCTTGGTGGTTTATAAATATAAAAAAAATTCGAACAAAAACTTATTTTAAATATTATATTAGCTAGAGGATAAAGTACAAAAATTACAAGTTCAATGTCACCGGCTCGAAAAAGATAGTAACCAATTGATGGCAGATCTTAATAAAGCAAATGAAATTATTCATCGAAAAATGGACGATCACCGCCAATTAAAAGAAAAATATCGCAGAAATACCGAACTTATAAAAAGACAAGAAAAATTTTTAAATGACAAAGACGACGATATAAAGGCAAGAAAAACATTAAAAATGTTTTACTGCTCATTTTTTCTTACATCAACTTTCATTATTAATTTTTTACATCAAATTAATTTTTAAATCCCTTTTATAAACCAAGAAAGTGTATTTTTGGTCTATAAAATTGGTAATTTTGAATAGAAAAGTATAGTTTTCATTGTTCAAAGTTTAAACATTTCTAGTTTTTACAGTATGAAAATACCATACGTTTCGAAAATCCTGCCTATGCGTCGAATTTTATCAGGCGTCATAGCTTTGAGAAAGTGACCAATGAAATCACAGGATTCTTGAATTTAGTCGACAATGGTGTGATGTGATTGGACACAGTCTCAAAGCTATGACGTGTGATAAAATTCGATGCCTAGGCAGGATTTTCGATATACAATTTTCTTAAAACTATCTGAGCGCATATTGGTCAGTTTGTTTATTGATCAAAAGTAATTTAGGTCTAATCAAAAGGGCTTCTGTTTTTTCTCTGTCATAATCTGTTCGAAAACCCTTTCCTCTACTGTTGAACTTTGTTTAAAATGGTCATATCGGGCTTTTTAAGGATCTTTGAAGAGTCGAAGATTATTGATTATAAATCTAATTAGAATAAATATTAAAATTATTATACAATTCCCGATGTAAAGAATCAGAAAGCTCATTGTGAGATGTGAGTTTTTAGGTCGCCGATAGGGATATCATAACATTTTTTCCCTTTTTTGTGGGTAAGATATTATTCCATTCAGCACTTTGTCTGAAGTGAACATATGTCTTGCTCCGAAATGACTCAAATTGTCTTTCGTATAAATATCGATTAGGTAGCGTTTTGTTAATGCAACCCACCCTTGTCATCATGATTACTCGAATATCATAAGAGATATCGTCGAACGGTTTTTTCTTTCATGTAGCCAAGTAAATTTGTGACATGGAAAACTTTTTGTTGTATTCCAAGTCAAACGGTTCACCGGTAATAGACATTTGGAATTACCGGTTTTTCTGAAGCAAAACATAGGAATTTTGGTAAAATATTATTTTTTCATTAATAAATGAATTGAAATTTTTGCTATTTCCACTCTTCTGGTAATCCGTAACCACAAAAAGACCGATTTTTATCAATAAGACATACATTTTCATAAAATAGAAGAAAAAAAATTGTACTATTGAGATTCGAACACCTGAACTTTCGGTTTAAATAACCAATTACCGATGAACCGGTTTACTGTAAAATAAAAAAAAAGTTTTCCATGTCACAAATTTACTTGGCTACATGATAGAAAAAACAGTTTGTCTATATATTATGACATTCGAGTAATCATGCAGACAAGGGTGGGTTGCATTAAAAAAAAATACCTCAGCATCGCTGTTAAGGATGTGGGGGACAAATAATTCTTGTTCTCTTTTTACACATTTTCAAAGCCAAAGTTTCTGAGAAAACCTGGCTTCAGAAATCATTAATTTTTTCGTTCCAATACGTAGTTACAACTCTTAAGGAAGTTGGCCAGTACTATTCAGAGCATCTGATAACCTCAAACTACGTCCAGAAAATGGTTTTTAGTAGGCGTCTCTAAAAGTACTGAAAGCCTACCCCTCATTGATTTTTACTTGTTATTTGCAATTTAACTTCCAAATATAAATGCGCATTCTCCGAGCGGTAGAAAATTTTAAAAATTTGCCTCTAGTGGTCCAAAACCAGGCGTTTGAAAAGTCTAACCAAATAGGTGTGTTGACCACTAGAGCAATTTATTTTTTTAAAATTTCTACCCGCCTCTATGCGGCATTTATATTTGGAAGTTAAATTTCAAATAAAACACAAGTAAAAATGATGAGAAATGAATGAGGAGTAGGCCTTTTCAGTTCTTTTAGAGACGCCTCTCAAAAACATTTTCTGAGCGTTAGTTTGAGGTTATCAGATGCTCTGAATAGTACTGGCAACTTCCTTAAGAGTTGTTACTACGTTATTTGAAGAAAAAAATTAATTATTTCTTTAGCCAGGTTTCCCAGAAACTTAGCTTGAAAATGTGTTTAAAAAAAAGAGCCAAATTATCGTCCCCCACATCCTTAAAACAACAATTTTGTTAATTTTAATCATCTATCTTCAAATTCGAAAGTATAATTTATAGACACTATAAATTATAGTGTATACATATGCAAAGCTCGATTGCATCTCTCTAATAGATTTTTTTTAATTTTGCAAAGATAAAAAACGGTTTTCAAAAGGAGGAAATTCTTATTTTTTAAAAAATAGGTTTCATTAGAGAGCATGAATCTCCAATTTGACGAGTTTCCATAAGAGAAATTTTTTATTAGAAATTGAAAGTTAAAAGATGTGAAAAAATTATATTCAATGCAAACCTGATTTTTATCGAAAAAAACGTTTTTCACGAATCTAAATATTATTTTCAGAAACTAGCCACAAAATTAAAAACAGAGTCGGATTCAAAACAGGCCTCTGAACAAAAACTTCACACCATAGAAAAAGAAATCGAAGAAATCAAAACTAAACTTCAACTTGCTCAAGATAAAAACATTCAAGATGACAAAGTTATTTCATATCTGAACAAGCAGCTCAACTGCAAACAGGCGCCTTCGCAAAGCGATAACCCTTATCATTCCAAAATTGCGTCTAACAGACAGCGTTCGTTCGGTACATTTGGAAACTCCAATTTTGATACGGGTAACAGTTTTGCACCGGTTCCAAAAAATCATTCCACGCCGATAAATGTACCGGAAACAATTACCAGTAAATTTAGCGATTTGAGAGGTAATTTATCAAACGAATCTGGAGATATTAATAAACTGAAGACTCCGGTTCTAACAAATGGAGTTTCTTTGCCTAGACCTCCTGGAAATTTGCAGCAAAATAAAAACAGTATAATTCCAAGGTAATATTTGAAAATTTGTTTTTCATCAAGTTATTTTTTTACCATAAAATTTTATGACAAGTAAAACAAAAAAATCGCCTAATTTTTGGTTTTCATGAAAGTATTGTATCTCTGAGAAAAACCCTCGATATTTTTGTTTTCACTATTTATTTGGTTAAAAAAATGACTTGATGCAATGTTTAATTATATTTTTTTCATAAATTTATTTGATCGCTAGTCTCAGAGAAAGGAATGTCATCAGTGTTAAATTTAATCTCCTCTATTTTTATTTTTTCGAATTTGATTTCTTCAGTCAATACTGGTGTTCTACCGGGGTATTGTGTATCTCTTCTTGGTTTTGCTCGTGGCTGAATTTCGCCAGACTTATTTGTTTCTGATTGTGCATGCTCGAATCTTATCGATGTTTTCAAATAATTAGTTAGAAAAAATACTTACATAGTTTTTAAGCCTTACCCTTTGTCTCCATCCACATTTTTGTTTCGTAAACGAATGTCCGGTTACACCAGAAATTCCCCGGTAATTCTTTTAATTTGATAAAAAATATTGAAAAACTGTAATTTGACTCCTAGGAAGGTGTCAAATTATGAAAAAAACAACAAATAATAAGATTTTTTTAAGTCTAAACATTTGGAAAGCACCCCTTGGAAGTTTTCCTTTTTGAAAATTATTTTTAGGAAGTTCAAATTTTCGAGGTTCATTTTTTGGGATTTCGTCATTAATCACATCTTTTAGCAAGTTTTTGTCATGTAAAAAGGCTGTTTTTGCAGCTGTTCGCTCTTTTACTTCCGTTTCAGGTCTAAAAAGCACTCTATAATAATCGCCAGCTCTCACGGTTTCTATAGCGTCAGCCCACTCTGCTAATTCGAAATTTGGCCCGGTCAATTTATGCCAAGGATATTTTCCACGTTTATCTATCAGGAAATCTACGGCGATTTGCAGGTCAGCATTACTAAAAATGAACTTCTATATGTTTTTTTGAATACTGGAAATTTGTACCTATAGTCAGCAACCCCACGGATTTCAATGTTTTTCTCCAGAAGTTGAAATCCACTAATTTTGATCGGTTCGTGAGAAGAGGCAAGTCCGAGTAGAATATATTCAGAATTTTTACCCAACCACGTATAAGCCTTAAAATTTTTAATCATTCAGTATATTGTTTTGTTATTTTGAATTTTTAACATATCGATTCATAAATCATGTTCAAAGTTGGTATTTAAAACAACCTAATTCAAAAAGTCATTTCGCAAAGGTAGTTTATAATTTAGATTGGACTGTTTTCCGGCCATCGGTTTAGAACAAACGATGATGAAAACCTTAATTTTTTCTTTCGGGCTTCGTTTCTTAACCCCCACCTGCACGAGATGTCCAACCCCCCCACCTGCACGAGAGTGTTTAAGAACACACACATAGTTAAGGTGTCCATTATTAATATCGACTAATAGAAATAATGGGTGGGTTGTTCCGAAATTTCTTGGAGGTTAATAATATATAGGAAATTGGGAAATAAAATTACGAAAAAAAATTTTGGTCGTCACGTGATCAAAATATACAGTGAAGTCCGTTTAACAGGACGCACCCTATCAATATTAAAAGTACTGTCCAGCGAAANAAAAAATCGCATGTACCGTTCGTGAGTTAAGGGGGTGGGCGTCGTAATCTGGTACCTTTCAATCCCGCCTCAGAATAATTCTAGGGCAGTTGTGAAAAATCTGAGGATACTCGTTTGTAGATCCATCCTTCGTCTAACGATTACACATCTCAAACTCAAAATTGTTACATCACACCACCAGGTGCTGAGTCAATTCTAGAACACCCGCGTTTTTTCAAAGTTATATTTCTATTAGGCCCAACATACAAAGCGTCTGAAAATTTACACATAGTAGCGGATAAATGAGTACAAAAATATGATGAGATTGATTTTTGCGAATTTGACCTTTTACTTTCTAGAATCTCACTTGAACGGCGATTTTTCCAATTTTTCGACTTCAAACTCTATCTTCTTTTAGACGAATGTTCAGAAGAAAGCCGTTTTTTCGAATAAGGTAGATAAATATAATGCCGTCAATATGATGAGGCTGAATTTTTGATATATATTCTAAAATTCTAGAAAATTGATTTTAAGTGAACCGGAAATGAAAAGTCAAATTCGATAATTAGGTTTAACATTTCTGCTTAAAAATAATTGAAATTTTTAGAATTCGATAAAGACATTTCCAATAATTTTAATGTGATGCATCGTTTCAGGGGGTCATATTAACTTATAAAAAATCTTCATATCATGGTGAAATACCGGTTTTATGCGGGTTAAAGCTAAAAAATATTCGAAATTTGAAAATTCTACATTTTGTTCTAGATTGTTTTGAAAAAAATAATTGCCACCATGAGATTCCTTGGGTCAACTTCAGTCATAACCGATATTAATGTATCATAAATTAATTCTATAAAGGGCTCAAAAAAAACCGACACCTACCCCCTTAAGGGATTTC
This sequence comes from Oikopleura vanhoeffeni, assembly GCA_004367855.1. Lineage (NCBI taxonomy): Eukaryota > Metazoa > Chordata > Appendicularia > Copelata > Oikopleuridae > Oikopleura > Oikopleura vanhoeffeni. The sequence goes on along the minus strand of SCLH01001635.1, from coordinate 20,612 downwards.
CAAAAATGTCTCAAATTTCCTCATTTTCGAACCTTCATCGATCCCAACCATAGAAATATCGCCTCCTACAGACATTAAATGGTCAGAAGTGATAAACAAGTTTAGTACTCGCCGTTGTATTTGCGACAATCATCTCTTAATATTTTGCGTAAGAAGTTTTCTATAATTCTGTGAATTCTGAGGATGGTAACAAAACCGAAACTTCATTAGGCATTAAAGTAAATTGGATAACTAGTGTAGTAATTTTGCTACACATTCATTTCTTTTTGCCTACGCGTTTTTTAACACAATCCTTCCACAAACTTAAAAAGGGCTGTTGCAAAAAAATATATAATGAAAATAGTAATTATTTGTCTCGAACATGTTCAATATTTAAAAATCAAAAAATAAATTTCTCAAGTGCGAACCTGTTCGGGGGCAACTGGGTCACCTGTACATTCTAAAACATAATTTGCTTTCGACTCGATAGGCCCTACTAGGCTTGGGTGTAAGGGAACTCCGCCAAATTCTGTCACCATTCTAAGTCGTTTGGCAGATTTATCAACGACAAATACGGAAAATGCGTGAGAGCTAAGAATAGCACTGCAGTAGAGGCCAAGTAGACCCGCGCCTAAAATATTTATTCAATTTATGCCAATTTTCGAACTACAAGTATGTTTTTTCGGAAACATTTGGACACTAACTAGTTTACACATGCAATTTTGATTAGTACTAATATACAAATTCTCAAGAGAAAATTACACATACTGTATGATAGCTAAGGAAGTTTAGGGCTCTGGACCTTTTTACTTCAGTTTATCCTACCAGGAATTTCCCCTTCAGAGCTATTTAATTCAGACATTTTAAAAGATGTTCTGATTCAAGATCTAGGATTCTTATTTGATTGAAAAAAATTCGAGTTATCATGTTAATACGGAGTACTAGGCTAGTTATTTTGAATGTACTTTTTAGAATTTTTTAATCTCAATCAGTTTTGCCATGAGCTCCTGACTCAGGAGTCCTGATAAATTAAAAAAATTACCAGCCCCTTAAGGGGGTTTTGGGTGTTAAATCACTGGTCGATTGAACATAAAAGTAGTTAATTGTTGAGTAGTTAAAAGTAGATTGTTGACCTTCAATGAAAATTAGTGCTTGTTTATAAGTGCTTGATTTTTGTTCTCCATCAGGAAAAAACTTTTACATTTGGCATACAAATGTGATGCAATTTTCAGGAGTTGTACTCCAGTTGAACGTCAAGAATTTTGCGTTTTCATATTTTCAATTTTCGGTCAAACTCTCGAAAAATGATGAAAACATAAATTCTCCATTGTTGTGAAAAATACATTTTTGGATTTTTTAGCCGATTAAAATCAAACACAAATAATCAGAAAACAACATTCAAATAGTGCGTGGTTTTTCGACAATTCTAGATTTTTTTATAATAATGATAATCAAAATAACGATAAAAAATTCAAAATTTTCCAACCAGCTATTTTCATGGTTTGAATTTACATATGCATATTCAAATTTATTCACTGCTGCAATATTAACAAAGTTATGGCCATTTCAAATTGCTTGCAGTTAGCTTGATCTTAGACCCACAACCACCTTAACTTTTCGTAAACGTCTTAGAAGGCATTTTGAAATAATCGACAACGTACGTTTGTTTATATTCTTGTTGAACTTGATTAGCTGCGAAAAGAAAGTTATATGTTATTTGTTTGTTTACTTTTCTCTCGCAAATTTTCGAGTTGAAATTGAACATGCAAATAATCATTTTAAATGTTTAGCAGAATTAGTCACGATAAGTAGAAGTATGCCACTCAGAAACAAGAAGTATTTAGTTAAGAGATTTCCAAGCCAATAATTAAACAAATAATATTTATTTTGAACGAAAGTGTCGTAATATTTCCAATAATTTTCATTGAACTATAATGTGTAATTTTACGGTTTTATTAAATTTTACCGGTTTACCTTGAACCACAATGGTAGCTGGGTCATCTCTTTCAATAATTCGCTTACAAGCAGAATAAGCTAGAGCTAAGGTGTGGCAAGTACATGCTGCAAATTCTGAAATATCTTTTGGGATTTCTAAAACAAATGTATCTTTTGTTAAAAGCAAATGAGTCGACCAAGCACCCGCCCATCTACCTCCTTTAGCTTCTAACGGAGTACAGCCAAATCTGAATTTTTGTTTTTTTAATTTCACGACATTTTGATTTACAAATTATACTTTATAGGGTCGAAGGGATTGATAACTAATCTTGTGCCAATTTCAATTTTTTCTTCGCATTGATCCAAAACTATTTCGTATACAGCTTCTTGGCCTAATAACGACGGGACGACCATCGGGCGAATTTCATCAATAAAACATAAATCATAACTTGATAAGGCAGCCTTATAAGGGATGAAATTTTATTAAATTCATAAAAATATTTGCATGTTTAACATCACAAGGAGTTAAATGACTCCTTGTATGATGTCATATTTTGACTTTGGATACGCTTCAAATCTAAGGTAACTTTTTTTAATGGACACCCTCCTCTGAAAACCAAACGGTGAGAGATATCAGGGAACGGTTTATTGTATCCGATAGCCAAGAAAATTTTAGCCGTCATTATTTTTTTTTCGATGTATGACCTTGACCGGTAATCAGCGAAAAACCAGTAATTTGAATATTTTAGAGGAATACAAAGTGGTCTTTACTTCACCAGAGTTACCCTATTGCTTTTACAAAAAAAACGATTCACGATATCTCTCATCGTTTGGTTTTCAGAGGGGTTCCCATTAAAAAAAAATACCGAAGTGTTAATTTATAAATTACGAACCAAACCAACGAAATTATCTGATCTTAATCTTTCACGCTAAACATTGTTATACAGCCGAAATAAGAACAATCTCAGATAGAAAAAATTGATAACGATCCCCGAGTCAAAAAAATCCTATTTTTTTTAAAGAAAAGAAATTTTTTGACTCGGGGATCGTAATCAATATAATTCATAGTATTTTTCAGCACAAAAATTCGTCAATACACAAGGAACTCAGTTGATGTAACGTTTTTTCATTTGGAGTAACGATTGCTCATTTGAAATAACAATTTTTTAACCAGGAGTTTTATTAACATAATAAGACATTGGTTTTGCTAATCAATATTAAAAACTAACCTTAACTTTTGGAGTCATATCAAATTTGTCATATTTTAAATTAAATTTCATACGGTTTGGATGTTTTTAGTGGTGCCGTGAGAATGTAAGTGCAATGATACTTTGCTATAAAATATCTTCAAATTTTATTGATAACGCTTCCATTCTCACGTCTTCACTAAAATAATCAACCTGTAATATGACCCCATATAAAATGATTTAACATAGGTGTCAGGTCCTAGCAAAAAAGACTTCACATTTCCGAAATTAAATCAAAGATATCATTTTACTTTAAAAACTTGTTTAATTGACCCCCATTAACTGACGGACTTTCACAAGGCGTGTTCCATCATTTGTTGCTTGAGCTGGCGCTCGCCCTTCCAGCAAAACTATTTTTTGCTCAGAGTGTTTTCCATGAAAAATTAATCGCGCAGTCATTGGCCTTTTTAACCATAATCTTTGTTTTTCCTTTTTCCTCCCATCGGATATTTTCATGTGCGATATTTCCACATCACTGACCTTCTCTGTTGCCGCCGACATTTTCTCAAATGAATTTAGAATTCCATTTTATTCGATTAAAATCGGAACAAATATATTTTATTTTTTTCTCTGAGATATTACCTGTGTTATCACTTTTACATCTTCACCATTGTTTTCCATTCAGGTCAACTTCGGGGACAATTGGCATCGATCAAAAGGCCGGTTTCAATTTTAATGTTTTTATTTAAATAAGTTTTAAAACAAAATTTTTTTCTCGATATTATAGAAGCGGAAACTTAAATTCCGCGTTGAATTAAATAATTTCTCACAAAATTATTGGAGCCAAGGTGAAAAAAGGCGCCCACGTCGAATTATATCCCGACTATCCGTAATATTAAAAGTTAAATAGCGCGGTCCATCATTAGTAAATACAAAAGGGCGAAACTTGTTATTTTTTAATCAAATAAAAGTTAGTGAGCATATTTTCATGATTAAATTTCAATGGTCTTTCGATATGCTAAACAAGCATAATTATACAAACACTTATAAAAAACCTTTATGAATACTTTTTCGACAATATTTACTTTTCTCGGGGACAAAAGAAGTTCTAGGATGCATCTTGAACTTTACTCAAAGTTTTCATATATTCTTTGACACATTCCGGTTGACATTTGCAAATTTAATTTATTGAAAAATTAAATGTTTCTCCAGCTTGGAATTTTCTGGATAGTTAAAAATTAGACAGCTCAATAGAACCCACTTATCTACACCACTTATGTTCATCATATTTAATTAAAAAAAGATCGGGTTAAAAAGTCAATAAATTATTTTTATTTTATTTATAAAACCCCCCTCTTCACAATTGTTGATAAATTGTGGTTTTTATTATGAAATGAGGGGCTGTTGCGAAAATTAACCAATTATATTTCATTTGAAATTTGGATTTGCCATTCAAAATAAATATTACAAAATTAAGTTATGTCAGCAATCAGTAGTTCATAAACATACGTAATTTAAACTTATAATGAGGTGGCCTAATTTGTGCTCTCAAACAATAATATTTTTAAACTGACTCTATTTTATAACCAATTATTAAAAAAAGGTGCCAACACGAAGTTCGGTTTAGAAAGAATATTTATGGGTTGTCGTCGCTAAATGAGGCTCAAGAAAAAATTCTCACATTTATTAAAATGTTTTTTTGGAATTATATATGGATCCTTAGAACCAGAATGCTTGACTTTTTATTTTTCAACTTGGCACTTTTTGATGCTCTCAAAAATATTTCGAACAAAATAAGTTAAAAAAGTTTATTACTTGACTAGTTTCGGTTTATTTCACCATTTTCAAAAGTAAGTTTTTTACAGATAAAAATAAGTTGGCTTGAAACTCAGCAAATCTAGAAGGCGTGCAAAAGTCTAAAATACAGTGGGTGTTATACAGGGTGTAAGGTTTATTTGAGCTTTTTTATTTTCCTCACTCATTTTGGAAAAGAGCGCAAAGAAAGTTAAAATTACTTGATTTCTGAAAAATTCAATCAAAATTTCTTGATAAATAAAACAAAAAATCGCGTTTAGCTTTTTAGCGACGACCACCCTTTAAGGGGGTACTGGTCGCTGGAATTGCTTATTCTCGATGAAAACTTAGCCAACAAAAGCTTCAAGGATATTATTTAGATTAGCCAGTTTCAGAACTAGCCTTTAGCTTGCGTAATATATGTGCCAAAACTTTTTTGCATGCACACACTCCCAGGCACATAAGCGAGACAGGGCGACCTAAGCCAAAACGGAAAATCTATCTCCTCTCAGGTTTTATTTTGAAATAAACCTTAATTTTAACATAACCTGTATAATTAGTATTTTAAACTTCTGTAGAGCGTTTTTGTCGATAAGTGCTATATTTTTCCTAGAACATGCNATAAACCACCGTTTTTTGACTTTGTTCATCGGAAAATCTATCTCCTCTAGGTTAAATGTCAAAATTCACTTAAATTTTTGCAAAAGGTAGCTCGAAACAAATATTCTTCTTCGATTTTTTCGAAAGTAGGCTCAAAAGAAAACACTGATCAGAAAGTTGGCTTACGTCAAGGTATTTTGAAGTTTTAGTGGTTAAGTTAAAGAAAACGTTATTTTTGAACTTCATTTTGAAAAAAATACGTAGAAAAAAACACGAAAAATTCGAAAAAAAAATTTTGATAATTTGGTCGGTATTACACTTTTTTATCACCTCAAATCAATTTGGAGCATTTTCAAAGCCCCAAAGGCCTCATAAAACCAGCGACCAGTACCCCCTTAAGTGGGTGGTGTGAGTGAATTTTGACATTTGCAAAGCCTCGTACAGCTAAGCCAATAAAGATAAGACATTTTTGAAAGATTCATTGGAAAGATCTATCCTTAAACTGGAAACTCCATGTATCACTCTAACCAACCATCTGGTTAACCGCGGTTAAACACGCTTTCAAATATGCGCCGGATATCCTTATTGGTACGAAAACCAGATTATTTTGCCAACATTAATTATTGTTCGGTCTGTTCTTACAAAAACACTTGCAAGACGTTCCCTTCAAATTTATTTCAACAATTATTTTCAGGGTTAATATTGTTTTATTCAACTATCAACGGCCGTCTAAAACGGATTGAAATCGACATATTTATTACATACAAAGCCATGTTAAATCTTTGTTTCCCACAAAAAATAATAATGTGATCAACCAGATTTAATAAAGAATAAAGGTTTTTTTGAACAATAATGCGCATATTTTAAATATAATATTAATATGATATTTAACAAAAATTGAAACCGGCGAGCAGTATTTCGCTGCGCCAAAACTACTGAATGGAAAAAAGCCTGAGCCAATATCAGCGTACTTTGCATCTACTGGGAATCAGTAGTGACTCATATTTATGCTGGATATTAAGTAAATATATCTTAAATCGCTCTCACAAAGTTAACCTGCCAAACACAAAATTATTTTTTTACTTACTTTTTCTAGTTCAATTGTAAATTGAGGTCCTCAATTTGAGGATATGAGAGTTTTTATTTTTTTAATGGAAATATATTAAATTATTTGTTATCGTAATGATCACTTTTTGATCAAAATCAAAAACTGTAAAACTCAAAAAATTGAAAGGGGACTTTGATTTTTTTTACGTTTTTGCCTATAAACTTTTAGAACTTTTGTGGGTAATTTCGAGAGAATCTGAGAAAACCAATTTGACCTTGGACACGCTGACTCAATCCTTAACTGTCGCATTATGAGCGACATCTTCAGGCCATTTTTGCCCCTTTTTACTAATGTCACTCACAAACAAACCTCAATATATTTTTCACATCATAACTATGAAATTATAAATAAAAATATTTCATTAATTTTCGGTCATATCTGATCAATTATTAGTTTTTGTGAAATAGTCTTTAAATTTAATAAGATCAAAGGCGAACTGACAATTTTACTTTTTGATGAAATATTTGTCGTAATCGTGTTAGATTTTTTTAATGCGGGTCATTAATCTTGCGTAGATGGAAAACTGTAATATAAACTACTGATGTAGTAGTATAAAGGGACGTTGTGGATCTTTGTTATACAATATTTACTGGAAAAGACGCAACAAGAGAGCACTTATTTACGAAAATGGTAATGTTAATTGTTACTGGCTTGAGTCATCGTCAACTTTCGGGTTGACAGCCGACGAAATGATTCACTAAAAACGATCAAATTAGTGGATTCAGAAATTTTAAAAAGGGCCTAACTCAACCGAATTTTGAACGAATTTCGAACATATTTTAAAAAAATTTATTTATATAGCTTTTTCTTTTAATTATTAAACTTAACTTTTTTGGCACTTTTTAGGATTGAAGTTTTCTACCTTAACATTTTTATATTGGTTAAAAATGAAAAAAATACCCAATATAATATGGGGGATAGACAAGGATAACGATGGCAAATCGGTTAGGGATGCCTAGCATCTCCACCAATCGATTTTGGGCCAAAATCGACCAGTTAGAATTAATTATCGGCATATACTAGATTGTGTAGAACTTTATTGCGCGTCTTGTGATGTGAATATTTTTTTTTCAAAAATCGATATTTTTTGAGAAAAATTATAATTTATTTGAAAAAATCGTATTTTCGATGAAAATAGGGGGTTTTTCGGCTCGCATATCATAGCAAAGACGAGCAAAGGTTAGATATTTTTTAATACCAAGATAAATACTTTCCGCTGTTGATAGAAGTAGTCTCCGACGGTCAGCTATGGTTGCTATTTGAAAAAAAAAATTTGAAAGTTGATGTCACCATTTTTTTCTAAGTATTTTGAAAATTTATGACTGGAAAATTTTTTTGCGGGCGTTTTGGGCAATTTAAAAAAAAAATTTCGAAATTTTTTCTTTGAAAAATTTTCCAGTCATAAATTTTCAAAATACTTAGAAAAAATTGTGAAATCAACTTTCAAAAATCAAAATTTTTTTCGCTACCAAATTTTTAATTTTTGCATTTAATTTCTATTTGCATGTTTCAGACATTTTAAAATAAAAATTTTTTCGAAATTTTATTCAAAATTTTTAGAAAAATTTGTCATTTTTTATTTGCCTAAAACGCTGAAAAAAATATTTTTTTCTTGTCAAATTTCCAAATTTGCGGCCGATAAAGCGGGATATTATATTTTTAATTTTGTTGAAAAATGAGCCCTAAATCGGCCGAAGGCCGATAAAAGAGGATTTTCTGTTTTTTATTCAAATTTGTTAAAAAATGAGCGTAAAATCGGCCAAAGGCCGATAAAGCGGGATATTATATTTATAATTTAAATTTGTTAAAAAATGATCCCCAAATCGGCCGAAGGCCGATAAAAGGGGATTTTGTGTTTTTTATTAGCTTATTAAAGCAGTTAGTTTGGTAATAATTTTTTTTCCGGATCAAAGCGGGGTCCCTTTTTTCTTACTTTTACCTTTTTCTTCTCAAAAAATCGAGGTTTGAGAGACAAAAAATCCTAATTTCGAAAATTTTAATTTCATTCATAAGTGGCGTTGACACGAAAACTACCGATTTGGCATTTATTTTATAATAATTAAATACTGAAAATACGAAAAATCGCTATATTTTGATCACGTGACGACCAAAATTTTTTTCATAATTTATTTTTTCATTTTATGATATATTATTAATCCCGAGAAAGTTTCAGAACAATCCACCCATTATTTCTATAAGTCGATATTAATGGTGGAGATGCTAGGGATGTTTCTTTTTTTGAAAGTTAAAAAAGGTTAAATAATTGTTAGTGACAATTGATATACATATCACCATTATATCAAAGATTTCGTTGTGCGTTATTTTTCACTCACACCTGAATAACTGATGACCATCGCAATCACACAATTATTCACCAGGCGACCACCATTGGTCCCTGTCACAGTTGTCACGTGTAAGTGAAAAATAACGCACGGAGATAAGTTTCGATATTGTACATATCGAAAATCCTGCCTATGCGTCGAATTTTTATCAGCGTCATAACATTGAGAGACATTTCCAATACATCACACGATTGTCGAGAATCCAGTGAATTTCATTTGGTCACTGTCTCAAAGCTTTGCGCCTTATAAATTCGACGCATAGGCATGATTTTCCGATAATGTTACATATCGAAAATTATATCGTTGGCGTTATTTTTCACTTACACGTGACAACTGTGACTGGTGACCAATGGGTTGGTCGCCTGGTAAAGAATTGTGTGATGTGATTGGTCACCAGTTTTCACGTGTGAGTGAAAAATAACGCACAAGCATAATCTTTGATATAATGGTGATATGTATAATAATTGTGAGTTGTTTGTTTTTTTAATGAAAAATATCAAAATTGCCCAAAAAACTCTTAACTGATGGTCGGAAATCTACAAAACCCAGAAAAAGTTTTTTTCTTAAAAAAAGTCTTTATGAAAATCGAAGTTACTCAAAAACTTTTAACTGATAGTAGGAAAAACATCAAAAACCCGAAAAACTTTTTTTTAACCCGAGAAACCATCTACCCTTTTGGACGCCTGCCTAATATAATTATCATGAAAATCATTGTATTTAATCAGTCATCTATTTAAATAGACTATTTGGTACGCGGGTTAATGACGAGGTTACGAAGTCATTAATGTAAACTAGTGAATCATTGCTTTAGCTAACTCATTAGTTTGCTCGTAGCAACTGAACATATCTGAACATTGTTCAGAAACAAAATTCAAAAGAGAAATACCAAGAATACATAGAAAGTAATCTAGAACGTTGATTTTGACACGAATATAAATAATTGGCAATTCATTTTTTAATTAAAATAGGGAAATAAAAGAGAAAAACCTTCTGTTATTATCAATCATTCAAATTTGAGAAAAATGTCTATCAATCAGACTTGTCTTGTCGGAATGTCAATTTTTAACAAAGCTCTTTAATTTACTACGGTTTTCAAGAGGTCACTCTGGCCGATTCAAATATCAGTCAGAAAGCCAATAAAAAGGCAGTTATCGTAAAACGGTCCTTTTTAAATTGAACTATTTTTAAAAGGAAACTAAAAGTTGATCATATGATTTTTCAGACTATGTCCTATGTTTAATTTCTTGATTATCTGCCAGAACCATTTAATGTGCCATTTCTAGTTTTCACATCAGAACAAAACTAACTGAGAAATTTATTATAGAGAGAACGAATCGACGTTTAGGAATTTTATATATAAAAAATGACTGTAATCAAAGAATATAGAATAACACTGCCGATCACTGTTGAAGAGTATCAAGTTGCCCAGCTTTACTCGGTCGCAGAATCATCAAAGGTAAAAAGGAGTTTGAAAAAAGTTTTGGAGTCATTTTACAAATCATTTTTTCAAATGTACTATTTGAGTTGTTTTTACAAATTTAAGAAATTTTTAATTTGGAGTCGTTTTACAAATTATTTTCTCAAATGTACTCTTGGAGTTGTTTTTGTGAATTTAAAAAATTTAGAGTTAATTTACAAATTATTTCGTCAAATGTACTCTTCGTGTTGTTTTTACAAATTTAAGAAATTTTCAATTTGGAGTCATTTTACAAATTATTTTGTCAAATATTTTCTTGGAGTTTTTTTACAAATTCAAGAAATTTCCATGCTAATTTATTTTCAAAATTTATATTTTTAATATCAGCGTCAAATTTTAGAACGAAACTGGTGGAGGCGAAGGAGTCGAAGTTTTGAAAAATGACCCCTATCATGAAAGCGACGCAATGACCAAAAACTCAAAAGGTCGTGCTGGTCAATACACCCACAAGTTGTTTCATCTCGAATCTCGTGTCCCATCTTTCATTCGAATGATTGCCCCAAAGGGATCACTCACAATCGATGAAAAAGCATGGAACGCTTATCCATATTGTAAAACTGTCAGTAAGTACAGAATAATACATGTAACATGTTACCCAGTAGTTACTACACAATAGTTACCTATTACCCCAAATAGTACCCTTTTTTGAGAATTTCATGCTGATTAACTAAAAAAATAACCTCAAATTAAAAAATTTCGAAAACTTGAGATCTTAGATAACGTCTTTCGGAACAACTTTCAAAATCGAAAGGCATAAGCTGCCTAAAATATTTTTTGAATATTAAATGTTTATTTGTTTTTTTATTGTTTTAATGACGACAAACATCAAGATTTAATCAAAACTGACTGTCTGTAAAGACTATCAATATTGAAAGATCATTTTAGTGAAACCAAATACCTCTCGAACTTGTAGTGACCTTGTTTATTCTCAAAAATGTAAAAAATCATTTTCGATTAATTTTTTATGTTTCTCGTTGTTTTAGTCGAAAGCTCAAATACAGTCCTCGCTCCCTAACTAGTACAAATACCCCCCCCCCCAATTTAAACGGAAAAATAATGTGTTTAACAAATAGCAAATACAGCCAGCAGTGTTTTTTTGTAAAAAAATGTGTTTAACCCTCAGGCATGGCGCCATTTAAAAAAAACACCTGTAGATTAAAGACCAGAAATTGCAGGTTGCTTCTGAGTGAATCACTTTTTAGGAAAAAAATTTCTGAATCTGCTGCATTTTCAATTTTTGTCTTGACGTCCCTGAGTAAATGTCTATTTCTTTAAAAGTGATTCCGATAAATTGCGTAGGGTATGTTCTTTTTTCGAAAAAAACCTGCAGATTAAAGACCGAAAATTGCAGGCTATTTCTGAGGAAGTCAATTTTTAGAAAATTTAATTTTTAATCTTTTCCATTATTAATTTTTGTTCTGACAATTTTTATCATTTTCTCACAAATGAATTGCGTAGGTTGAAGGTCAATTTGTAAATGTCACTTTTCTATAGGGTTAATAAAGTCGAAATGTAAATTAAATAGTATAAAAGTTTAAGGGGGTGGCAGCGATCCGGCAGATTGGTACATTTTTTCAGAGCTATATGAAAGAAAAAAAAGTGAAAATTTATTTTTTATCTTCAATAAAAGTGTTCATTCCTGCAAACATTTATATTTTTAATTTCTTAACATAAGTAAGTATCTGTGGAAATATAAAAAAACACTTTTCATTGTACATTCATTTCCAACTAAACCAGACATTGGAATTTCTTTTTAAGACGATATTAATAAACTTCAGCCATTTTATTTTCGGGGTGTAATGCGCTAATAGTGCTTTTCACCTATTTTGCGTATTAAGGAATGTTTCTTAATGAAAGTTTTTTTCCATGAAAAATCTGCCCAAAGAGTAGAGAAAACACACTTTTTTTGAGAAAAAATTGACTTCAACTGCGTTTGAGATTAAAAAATGTTCCTTAACTTACTGTCGGCTTTGGTATAAGGACATTCGTATATTGGAGCAAACGACAGAATGTTTGCCTTTTTGGCCATTTCGAAAAGTTGTTCGGAATAATGGACAAAAACACATTTTTTATTGTAGTTAGGGGAAGAAAATTGACTGAAATTTGACGAGAATAATGACTTAAATGTAGGTGAATAGTTGTTTTTGATGTTTTTTATTCTTCGTTTCTGTGATATTTAGCCTGGAATTGAAGGCCTGATGCCAATTTACATCAAAAAAGTGTAATTTCTCCCTGATAATTCGTGTTGTGGATTGGTAAAATTTATATTGATTTATGATTTTGATGACATATGAATCATATGCTTAGGTAGCCATTTTTTTAAAGAACCCACCTTGTGAGCTTAATAACATCGGGAAGTCATACAAGATATAGACGACGGTTATGGTGTAGCCCAGTAAATTTGTGACATGAAAATCATATAGTTTTTTTTCAAGTCAATCGTTTCACCGGGTAAAATTGACGGTCGAAAACCGGTAAATATCGGTTTTAACAGAATCCACAAAAAGTCTTTGAAAAGTATACTTTTTAGGATAGTTTTTTCAAGGAATCTTTTTGCAATAATATTTTTGAATCTTGACACCACCTAGGGGGTCAAATATACACTTTTCAATCTTTTTTAAATATGATGTTTTATATGCAATATATTCCTGGGGTATTTTTCTCAGAGAAATTTTCTTGACAACCATGTTTTGATATTGACAACCCACGTGGTCAAATAACACTTTCTTTCTATATATTGATAACAAATATGTGTTTTTACATGGAAATATTCTTTCTTGGGGTAGTTTTTCAAGAGAAATGTTGACATAATGTGTTTGATATTTGACGCCACTTAGGGGATCAAAATTACACTTTTTCAATATAATATTAAAAAATGGGTTTTAATATGGTATTATACTTCCTGTGGTAGTATTCTAGAGAAATTTTTTGACAATGTTGGTTTTTTATATTTGACACCACGTTAGGGGGTCAAAATTACCTTTTTTTCAATAATGTATAACTAATATGGGTTTGAATTATGCAATATACTTTTGGAAAAGTTGTTTACCGAGAAATTGATTGACAATATCTATTTGCTTTGGACGTTCAGACGGCAAATTAAACAATTTATGGCAATATTGTTCTGAACATTTAAAACCGCTTGAGAAGTGATAAAATATTTTCTTAGATTTGCAGGCGATAGGTGTTAAGTTTTTTTTAAATCAGCGAAAATATTTTAAGTAAATGTGATAAATGATAAATAATTCATGCGGATATAACGATGGTTTTGCAATCAGGTATATACCTTTTTGCGTTCTGGCCGGGTGATGTGACCAAATTATGTCCGCGTCGATAATGGCATAGCGAAAAATGTATTGTCTAAATTTAAATTGAAAGTTTTTTTTTATTCTGGTTCAACTGATGAGTTCTTCCAGGCTCTTAGATTTTGGAATTTCATCAACTGTTTTTTCATAACTTTCAAATGTGGTGAAGGTACGGAAAGATGTAGTTTGACACTTAAGACCTGTCAAATGTCAAAACATATTGCCAAAAATTTTTTCTCTCTAAATAACTACCAAAAAGTATTATTGCCATATAAATACATGCATAGAGTTTAAGTATACAAAAAAGTGTTATTTGACACTCCAAACGTCAAAGTAATATAATGCCATAACAAATTTCCTCAAAAAACTATCCTCAAAAGTACGATTTTCAATGTTAAAAACCTGCATAATAAACAGAAAAGTGTAGATTTGACACCCAATGTCAAAAACAAATCTCTTGGAAAAATTCCCGAAAAAAGTATGATCTAATATAAATAACTTCCTTCGGTGGTGAAGGTCAGTAAAAGTGTTAATTTGAACACATGTCAGATGTCAAAATGACTTGGTGATGTAACAGAACATCATTTTGCAGTCAAGAACCCAATAAATGTTGAAAATTAAAAATAAAAGATAAAAACTGAAGAAAAAAAAATCGAAAAATTATTGAAAGATAGTTAGTGTATAAGGGAATATGTTTTCACTTTCGTAATTACAAAATAAACCCAATCGGCCGAAAGCCGATATAAGGGAATTAATTATTTCTATTAATCTTTAAAAGAGAATGGCCAAATACTGCCGAGTGCACAAAGAAGGGGATTTTGTTTTATAAATTGTGTTTAGAAAATCAGCGTCGAATCGGCAGAAGGCCGATAGAAGAAGTTTATGTTTGCTTTATTAAATTTTCAGAAATTTTGCTAAATTTAATAAAAATTTTTGTACAAATATTAGAGGAATATGTTCAAAGGTTTCGAAATATTGATATAATTTTCATTAAATTAAAAGAGTTTTAAGCATTTTAAAATTTTAACATTTTTAAAATTTGCAAATTTTCTAACCAATGTGAAATTTTTTCTTTAAATTGTTTACATTTTTCTAAAATTTGCAAATTTTTTAACATATTGATAATTTGCCTATTAAATATTTTTTTTAATATTTGAAGATTTGTTGAAATTTTGAAATTCTTCATCATTGGACAATTTTATTATTTATTTAACAAAATTTTTTTAAATAAGTTTTATTATTTGGATTTTTAATATTTCTTAAAAATTTGTCAAATATTAAGAATTTGTCAGATTTTCAGAGTTTGTCAATTTTTTTTTTGCGATAAAGAAAAATTTATATTATTTCAAACATTTTTAAAATTTTTAGTAAAATATAATATTCTAAATTTTCATGAAAAAATTATCCAATTATTGAAGAAAAGTTTCTTAATTTCAAACAAAGGTTTCTAATTCAAATTAAAAAAAAAAAGAATTTTTTGACATACTTTATAAATTAACAAAAATATAGAATATTTTGTCATATTTTAAATAAAATATTAAAAAAAATTTTCAATTTTTATTAATTTTGAACAAAATTGTACAATCTCGATTGAAATTTTCGGATTATTTTTTTTTTTTCAAAAAAATTTTGTAATAAGATTTGATTTTTCGAAAAATTTATTCATTTTAAATTGGAAATTTTTCAAGCTTGATAATTAAAAAGCTAAGACTTTTGGAAAATTTAAAACTGAGAATCTCAATCGGACAAGAAATTTGTGTAATTTCTTAGCCTTTTAAATTAGAAGCTTGAAAACAAAATTTTCGAATTTATTATTGAATAACAAAATTGGTTATCTTATACGGCCCTCTACCACGTTTTGGAATTTATCATTTGATTTGAGAATTTCTTGACCAAAAGAACAAAATTTAAACGCTGCTTTTATTCTAAAATTGACCGAAGTGGATCGGTAAAAATATGTTAGACTTTTTAGCTCCGAGTGTGGCCCGCTAAAGCGACCGAAAATTATACCGTTAACAAAAAAAATAATCGATTTTCGATTTGTTTGGGTATATGTATGTGGTGACAATTTCAGGGTATAAAATTTTTTGGTCGGAACTTTCTGATATGTCTGTGGCATAACGGCTTCCATACTGGTATGAACAGAGTCAATATCATGCAAGTTCTGGATTTATTTTATCTAAAAACCTAAAAAAAAAGTCACTATTTTTCCAATTTGTTTTATATTCTACGAAAAATTTCAAGATGGAAATATTTTTGTGGTCTTGAAACACTTACTTATGATCATGGAGTGGAAGCTACATACTGGTATTAATAAAAATGATCACATGTAAGTTCCCGGATTTTTTTTTCATCAAAAACTTGAAAAACATCCATAATTTTTGAAAATTTTTCAGTTTTTATTCAATGTTATTTTAATTTAACATTTTGTGCGGTTTTTACTGCATGTGTAATGTACATCTCTGCACATGACCCAGTTTGATTTTTCGCAGGAGAGTTGATTGAGAATATAAAATATCGATAAAATCAATTTTTTTTTCAACCTGGCCATTCGCCAAGAAGGAAAAGCGAAAACTCAATTCAATGCACTGGAACACCTTTATTGAACCTGTTCTCCAGAACGTATAAATGCACCAAAATTTGAGACGTTCAATTTCCCGGTTTTTATATTCAGTTTTATCATGTCGTTACTATTTTGGGCATTTTAAGACACCAGGGAGTTAAATTTCGAAATTCATAAACCCATTTTTTGCTCCAAAGTTGACCTTTACACATGGAAGAACTTAAAATTCCTAAGGTTTGACACTGTTTTCGACACAAATCTGACAGGTGATGCTTATACCCGCCAGTCAAATATGAATTAAGAAGAAAAGCGGAACATTCAGGAATATAGACCAGAACGCAAAAGTTGCCATTACCATTATATTTTTCTATGATATTACGCGAAATGAATAACAACCTCTTAAAAGTAATCAGTCAAATGGGGTGATGTTATTTTACACGAAAAAAAATTGTTTCAAAAATATTTTGAATTTCTTGAAAATATATATTTATTTTTGAAAAAACAATAACACTGACTGATATACCCTCAATCTTTTTGAGAGGTGCGCCTAAGTCGTGCGACATTGGCTTGCGTTTTAAACCTCTCTAGCGGTCTATTTTCATTTAAGAGCATTTTTAGTGAATTTTTTTTTATATGGACAAAACGACAGTTTCTTACATGGACAAACGGAAAAAATTTGGCCTGTCTTTAGCAAACACGGACGTATCAAAAATGATGCATATCACCCCCACCACATCCCTTTATTGGGATCTTTTTGCAATAGGTTGTACAGCGCAAGTGTTGAAAAATTTAATCAATAAGTTATAAATGATAATCGCGCGAACATCATTAGTTGACATACGGAGATTTAAATCAGAACCAAACAATTTAAATTTTTATGCAGAATTAAAAAACTAATTTAATAAAATTTTAGACTTGATTGCGGAAAATTTTCTATATATTTTAAAAAAGTCGACAAAAGATGAAAAATAAACGTTTTATGATTTTTCATACAGGCGGTCAGAAAGTATGTAAGGCATCTTGAAAAAGTTATTGGCCATTTTTTATTTTTACCACGGATTTATTAAAAAATCAGAAAATATTGGACGAAAAATAGCGTAAATTTTTTTTAAGTGCTTTGAATTTTTTCGAAATTTTTACGTAATTCAAACCTGTAACTCGAACTCAAATCATATCTACACACATAAAATGTCTTGACGAGCTGAAGAAATTTATTCTGGTTTAGCTAACGTAATAAGCACAAAAATAAACCAACTAGATTATTTACGTAAGTTAAATTGACTAGTCTGCCGAGTCGATGCCACCTGCCCTTAAGTTATCCTAACTCGGACAAAGAACATAAAGTTGCAAAACCCACTTTTTACTTTTTTATTTCCCCCGTAATAAGGCGCTCAGTTGAGACCATAAAAGTGGCCTTCATGCTGAGAGGTAACTTTTCCTATGTTTTTTGATCAGAATTCTGAATGTAAAAAATCAAACTCAACTTTTCACTTATCATTACGGGTCCTCCGGAACATATAAGCTAGTTTTTTAGTCACAATTTTGTATTATAATTCGCTTTTGAAACGACTCATCCGATTAAGTCTTGATAGCTCACTGAGCACAACTATTCAGAGATTAATAAATTTAAAAATTGTGACGATCAGACCATTGTTCAATTTAAAATAAAAATGATAAGTAAAACAATTTCAGGTAATCTCCAACAAATTTAAAATTGGTCGAATTCGGCCTATTTATTTTTATATTCCTAAATATTTCTTCTCAGATTAGCTGTTCTAAGAACTTAATCGATGAGTCGTTTCAAAAGCGATTATTATAAAATTTGGCTGAAAACTAGTAATATGTTCGTAGGAGGACCGTAATCGATATCTTTTTGATATTTTCAAAGCCATAATATTCGAGCTTGTCATAAATATAAGCGAATTGTCAAAAAAAAACTTGTATCATTTAGAAACACATTGACCACCTAAATTTATTTTTAAAATGAACAATGTATTTATTCAAAAAATTGAATTTAAGAAATACAGGTGTCATTATCTTTGGTGTTAACATCTTGATACTTATTACTGGTAGTGCTTTTATTAGTTACTTTGTTCTATCTGGCCTATTTATGAAAGAAAACTTTGAAGTCGAACTTATAACGTGGCATAAACATGACGCATGCACCAACGAAACGTTAACGAACAGAAATGCTAACCTGGAAAAGTTGAAATTATTAATATAGATATCACTTCACAGAGCACAAAATGTATAAAAAAGAATCGCCCCTGTAAGTTTAAAACAAAGATCACCTTATTTGTGAATTAGCCTGGGTAGCCTTTTTTAAACCGACTCTCCCATAAGTTATGGTAGGGACCGTCAGCTGGGATGTCTCGATTTTCAAGTTCGTTTCAGCAGTTAATTTTTTTTTATTTATGTAATCGACCTAATAAGAAGAATATGACATTAAACATTTCTAAGACCTCACACTAGGTTTGGCCAAAACACTTTTCAAAATGAGAAAGTGGAAAAATTTTGGTGAAGTATGCGCCAAGTCCGCAATTAATATGGACTATTTTAACAGACAGCACAATAAAATTCTGCGAATCAAGAACATTTCTTCGATTGCGGCTCACGGGCTCCGATTTTTTTCAAAAAACTGAAAATAATTGAAAATTTCTATCCGATGACTAAATCTGTTTAAACTGCGATTCGGCCAATGTTCGTGCTACAATGCCATGAAAACTTATATCATTCAATAAAAACCGAAAAAATCCAGAAATTCCAAAAAAAAAATTCGCAAATTTCCCAAAAAAAAATTTTGGTGATAACATAAACTTTGGTCGTTTTTTTAATCTACAACGAAAGGCGTCTCTAGTCAGCGGAAATGGACATTCGAATCTTTTCTTAAATTAAGGTCATAGAATAACTTTTTATTTTTGCGTTTGCGGCTGCTGGGCCGGATTTTTTTCGATTCCGGTATTTTTACGGTTTTTGCACCGGAAATTATGGTTCCCACGAAAACCGCTCTATGACGTTTTTTCACATGAAAACATACAGGGAAGGGTCCAAAAAAAATCAATGATTTGAAAAATGAATCTGAACACCGTTGAGGTGTCATATTACATGATTTGCTATATTTGGATTGTAATGAGTGAAATTCGACCAAACATGGGTGTGACACTGAGAATGCATAGACTTATTCAAAAATGAAAATATTGACACCCGATGAGGGGTCATATAAATTGATTTGGTAATATTATTGGAGTGAGTGAAATTGGGCCAAAACATTGGCATGGGTGAAGTTGACCCTCCAGGAATCAAAAAAAAATTATCAAAAACTGAAATATGACAAATTCTGATTAATTATATCGTCATTTTAATTTTAGTTTAAAAAGAAATTATTAGATTATAGATAAGGACCAGTCAGCTGGGAATTTCTCGATTTTCAGTATGGCCATAGAAATAATTTGCACGCGTAAATTGAGTTTAGAATAATTATGTAACTTATTGAAAAGAACTTTAATGGAAATTGCTCAAAGTCCCTTATAGTGCTTATCGGACGCGGATGAAAAAAAGTTGAAAAATATCTTCTTTCTTGAGGTAAAGCATCATTCAAAAATGAATTCGTGATTATAAGCAAACAATTTAAAACTTTGGAAACAATTTCAATTTTGCCGAAAAGTTTTTAATTTTAATGTGTTTCTAAATATAATTTTTAAATTTGCTTACTTTTTTACTGAAGTTTTACAATTATTTAATAATTTTGAAATTTTACTTTGAAAGAAGACTTTAATTTTTGAATTCAAGTTTTATGAACAATTATTGTATAATTTAGAAAAGTATATTGATTTTGACTTTTTGTTTCCTTTTGAAATAAAATACTCTTTTAATTTAATTTTACATTGAGATGCATGATAGATTTAGGAAAATTTTGGGCTTTTGACAAACACTTTTGATATATTTTTAAATTTTATTCAATATTTAGGTGTTTTATTTGATTCTATTATTTGGCGGAATATTCCAGATCGATGTTCTAATTTTTTTATCCTATCTAAAATTTCTGGCTTGAAAAAGTCAAGCAACAAAATTTGTGCTGTCAAGCGGAAATCGAAAGAAATTATGTGACACTTTTATTTAAAGTAAATTCTGAATGAGATCAGAAAACATTGTGATCATTTTGTTTCGGTTTGCGATTTCCAAATTTTAAAAATGTGTTCATGGTTCCGGATTTCAAATTGAAAATGTTTCATGTTCGATTTTTTAAGAACTGATTGGCCGAAAGATAATGTGTTTGGTGGCCGAAGACTATTACACCCAATCTCTCTAAACACAAAACGAGA
>SCLH01001634.1:50019-63569 GCA_004367855.1 Oikopleura vanhoeffeni | reverse complement strand
ACAATTAAGATTAGCCATGTTGTAGATCTACCCTTAATCTTGTCAACACCATTGGTCAAGTGACTTTTTATTCCGATATCACTCTGAGATACGTTTACAGTACAAGGTGTTGTCCTCGACCAAATTTCAAAAATCTATCTCCTCCCAGGGTTTATTTAGAAAAGCAGCTCAAATTATAGCATATCCCGTGTGACTTATAAACTTAGTCCTCTAGACAGCGTTTTTTCAAAAATTTCACTTCAGTTCTCTAGAAATCGGCAGAAAACTTACCGATTGTTAAGCATTTTTTTCACCCAAAAATCTATCTCCTACCTAGGTTTATATTTTTGGGATTTCCACTTCGAATTCGAGCAAACACTAGCACAGAACAAATAGAAACTCCTTCGAAAGCCGTTTTTTTTTTCAAATTTTTCGCCGACCCAAACTCAAAAAATATAAATTTTGAAGGTCAACTGGAAAAAATTTTCCGAAAAACAAATGTTGCTTCGATTTTTTCGAAAAGTAGTATCAAAAGAAAGCCACGAAAACCACTGAATCAGAAAGTTGACCCTTACGTCAAGGTGAAATTTTTCAAGTTTAGTGGTTTACATTAAAGCAAAACGTTATTTTTGACACTTTCATTTTGAAAAAAATACTTAAAAAAAATTCGAAAAAAAACACGAAAATTTCAAAAAAAAAATTTTGATAATTTGGTCGGTAGTACCACTTGGTTATCATCTCAAATCAATTTTTGAAACCAATTTTTTTCAAATGCCCCAAATGCCTCATAAAACCACGACCAGTACCCCTTAAGGAGGTGGTCGTCGGCATTTTAAGGCAAAAAAACAAATGTTTTCAATGGCCAATTGCGCACAAAAGTACAATCGTGGACCAAATATTACCTCTTCTGGATATATTTGAACAAAAATCTTGCATCCTACAAAATATCGAAACGTGAACAGATGGCTACGTCCAATCAGAACCGTGCTTACAAAACTGACACAATTAATTTTTTCAAAAATGTACTCCTCCCTGGTTTTTCAAAGGTAACACATTCGAGAACTTATATGGTATGTGCAGCTGAATAGTCTGTGCATGATCAAGTATTGAAGAGTTTTTGTCCAATTTTCTTTGATTTGGCTTAGAAAATCCAAAAAAACAGTCATCCACACTCAATAAACGGTTCCCCTGACACCTATGATTTGACATTTTGTCAGGAACGTTTGAGAAGTGTCCAGGACGTTTGGGAACCTCAGGACGTTTGAGAAACTGTCAGGACGTTTGTCACTTACACTTTTTTTTGGTCATTTTTTTTGAAAATTAGTTTTTTTTTAAGGTTTTTATTTAACTTAAAGGGGGTGGTGTTAGTGGATTTTGGGATTTCAGAGCTTTGTAAGCGGTTAGACAAATTCAGACTGGACATGTTTTGAAACATACATTAAAAAGATCTATCTTTGATCTCACGATTCCATTTGACAGTTTAAGACACTCACCAACATGTGTTAACCGCGTTTAAAACACAGTCCCTCAGCGGAGAATCCGGAAATTGTCTGAATTTTAGTGCAATCGTTTCTGTTTTTTTTCGATTTTGCCTCAGAAGTCAGCATCTAGTCTCTATCAACGAAAAAAACTCTAACAAAATGGCTTACTTTAACTTTTCGAACTTGGTTACCAATATTTTTTTATATGCTCTTTGAAAAACCATATGACATGGTTTAGTGATTTTTTGGGTCAAAAATAATTAGAAATCTTTTGAAAAAATTTTCTCATTTCTTGTTCAAAAATTTTTAAACTAAATTTTTTTTTGGAATCCTTAGCCTGAAAATATTGGGAATGGCTACTTTCACTAAATTTAAATATGCTTTCGTTTTGTTTCTTCTTCGGGCTCCTGTTTATACTCTGAATCAAATACTTTTTGAATGAAAATAACGTTTGCGCGAAAATAAAAAGTTAGACCTCTTAGTCAAGAATTAAAAAAAAAAGTATTTCACCCAGACTTGCCCAATTGGTCAGCCAACCTTGTCGACCGCGTTTTAAATTTATTTCAATTCAACTCATGAAAAAAATATTTCTTTCGATGTGCTAAAATTTTGTTTTTTTCGACCTTTTTTCAAAATTTAAAATTTCGATTTTGACATTAAAAAATCGTATGAATTAAACTTAATAAAATTTTTCAACGTCGACAGGACCGTATTTTTAGAGCTCCTAATTAATAAAAAATAGAATAAAATTTTTACTATAATTAGACACGTAACTACAAACAAGACAATCGGTTCATTTATTTTCAAGAACATGGGACAGAATTGAAAAAATGATGAAAATAATCAATTAAAATCATAGTTTTTCCAAAAAATTTTTTATCAAAAATCGAAAAGTGTCAGGACGTTTGTTAAAATTACAATCAAATTGAAATTTTTGTCAGGACGTTGAAGAAACTGTCAGGAACGTTGAGAAAACTGTCAGGACGATTTGGAAACTGTCAAGGACGTTTGAGTATGTGGTGATTTTGACCCTATTTTAGGGTCTCAATCAAATCTATCTCCGTCCCTGGATTTGACAAGTTACAACCATCGAACTTATATGTATGTGCAGCTGAATAGTCCTACGATAGTATTGAGAGTTTTGTCCAAATTTCTTTTCTCAGTTTTTTATAATCTTTGTTTTTTATTTCCAAAAAATTGATAAATTTCACTTTTTCATACAGAAATAATTTTGAGACCCTCAAACAGTGCCTTCTGACATGTATTCAGATAAAAGACTAAACCCCATACTCGCAGTCGTCTATATTTTTCAATAAAAAACATTAAAAATAAAATTGGGACATTTTGTTTCTAGAGCCTCTTTTTGTGACGGACTTCACCCCCTTAACCCTCGAATCAACAGAGCCTGATATATCTGAAACCTAACCTGAAACTTCTAACATGGGCAAAATAAATGTCACAGAATTGTTTTTTCCGAAACCATTAATAGAGATTTCGGCGGTGATTTCCAAAAAAAACATACTCATTTTTTTTGGATATTTTGGTTCGAATAATTAGGGGAGTTGATTTTTTGCCGAAGTTTTACTTCGGAAAAATATTTTTCGAAACTAAGACACCAAATACAAAATGTGGAGATAAGCCAGTTTTTAGGGAAAGTGTTTTGGTGGCTTGCCAAACATTAAAATTCATTAAAATTATTTATCATAAAAAAATTAAATGTAATCAATGAAAATTGTTCACACTGGTCCACTTGATTACTATATGGTCAACGAACTCAGAGTACAAATCCTCAATATTTTGAATAATACAAACAACGCAAAGATATTAGCACCAATCAAAACCGTTGATTGCGGACTAGGCCGATTTCATTGGTCAGATTAGGAAAGGATCACCAAATCAAATGCTCAGATTTTGCATTTTTCAATAGTTTAGGATTTGTACTCTGAGGTCCGGTTTGATCCATATGCAACTCACCAATATAATAAAACGTGTATTAATACTGCTTTTATTTGAAAAATAGCCATTTTTCATAGAAATTCGTGATTTTTTTCATCAAATTTTATTTTACTTTTTTAATAAATATTTTATTGATGATATATAGATCTAATCGGATTAAAGTGTGAGTCAAGGCAGATACTTGTGGCGTTGGTAACCGCCATAAAATTGTGAAAGACTATACAGGTTGAATTTTTAATTTTTTTTGTCGGTGTTTCACGCATCAATCTCAATTTATAGTGTAATTTTATAGTTCAATTAACTAAGGTAATAATCCAGTGATGCGTGAAACACCGGACAAAAACATAAAATTTAACCTGTCGATGGGCAAACGTATCACGTGATATGCTACACCTTGGTTTTCAAACTATATTTTTCTAGAACTAAACAAAATCAAAATTCTAGAATTTTGAATTTTAAATTCCGAAAAAGTCACTTCGTTGACAATGTTTGCCACCTTTTGGGCTTGCTACATTCCGAAATGACGTTTCTGGCATTTCCACAGAAATTGCCTTGTATCAAAGTCGAAAAAACAACCCTTTTTCGGCCCCATTCAACCAGATTGCTGGACCCCTGAGGCAAAAATCGTTTGAAAATTAGCTCCTCGACATTTTAGATTCAGACAATTTCCCAAATGTTCTCGTAATTCTCAAAATGTTCTGATATAAGGTCTAGGAATCCTTGTTCCATTGAAAAAAGCCAAGGGACCGCGTGTTTTCCACAGAAATGTTTCATGAGAATTGGTTTAAGCTGTACGGAGGCCCTCAAAATCTCAAAAAATCACTAACACCGTCGACCCCTTAAACCCACAGTACTTAAATTTCGTACTGTCAAACAATATGGTGCTTGTTAATCAGCGTTTGATGCAAATTGTGATGCCATTTTAGAGGTTCTACTCCAGTTGAACGCCAAGAATTTTCGTGTTTTCAATATTTTCAATTTTTGGTCAAACTCCAGAAAAATGGTGAAAATGGTAATAAATAGATATTAAAGAGAGTGGGTGTCGCTGATTATGCTGGTTTTTTAAGTTTTTTGGACGCGGTTTCTCGCTTATCTGCTTAAGCTGGTATCCAAAAAAAACTGAACTTGAAGAACAAGCCTACCAGATTATCTCAAAACTAATTATAAAAATCTGATACAATACCAACCTAACGCCCTGCACATGACCTCGACTAAGCCTCTCAAAAAAAGAACTAAAAAAGCTATCTCCTTCCTACAATTTTCATCACTTTTTTCTAATTTTTTGTGTCAAAGCTCTGTAAGAAAATATCAATATAAACTCCGAGCTCTTTTTTCGAACATTTTGCTTTTGACGGACAAATTTTTATTTCGATAAAATTTTCATTGAAATTTTTTTTCGGCCGCGCGGGGGGCCGTCTTTTTGCATTTTTTTTCTGTTAAAAAACAGTTTTTCGAAAAAAAGGCTTGAGTTATTGTTGGTATTGCCCGTTTCGGAGCTTGACACAAAAAATTAGATAAAAGTGACCAAAAATTGTAGGAGGAGAATAGTTTTTTAGTGTTTTTTGGGAGGCTTACTTCACGGTCATGTGTAGGCCGTAAAGTTGGATTGTAATCAAGATTACAGTACGTGTTTGACATTATCTTCTGGACTTGTTCTTTAAAGTTGAGAAAGTTTTTTCAATACCTATCTTACCATTTCCATCAAGAAACCACGTCGAAAAACTTTCAAAAACAACTTAAGGAGAGTACTGGTCGCATTTTAAGGCCAAAAACAGGGTTTTCAGCGTAGCCTCAATAAAATACTAGAACAGCACGAACATATAAGTTTCAGTTCAGAGATAATTGAACATAAAATATTGGCCTTTCCACATAACAAATCGGAGGCCGCGGATTGGCCGACCAATCAGGAACGACTTTTCAAAAACTGATGATATTTTTCACTTCAAAAATGCTACTCCTCTCTGAGTTCGAAAGATAAGATAATACTTTTAATAGCTTTAGTGACCACAGAGAACGTGAGCAGAAACACCAGGTCCGATTACTTCATAAAAATTTTTTCGGCGCTTAAATGAGCAAAAAAATGTTTTTTGCCTTATTTGAGTGCATTGGGGTAAATGTTCCTCCCCTCCCTGGATTTTTACGAACAGAAAATTACACCGGTAGTGAATGGGACACTGAAAGCTACGCGTAAAGGCAGGGGGTTTTTTAAGCAAAAAAAGTTTTTTTTAACAAAAAAAATTTTTAACAAAAACATTTTTTAAACAAAAAACAGCATTTTTTAACAAAAAAAATGCCATTTTTTAACAAAAAATGGCATTTTTTAACAAAAAAACCATTTTTTAACAAAAAAACCATTTATTACAAAAAAACCATTTTAATAACAAAAAAAAACATTTTTTAAACAAAACAAAACATTTTTAACAAAACAAACATTTTTAACAAAAAAAACATATTTTCTCGATAACAAATTTTGAACTTTTTGCAGACGGTTTTTGCGTTTATTTTTGTTACAGTTTAATAAATTAAATGATGAGAAAGACGATTGAACATGTGATGGAAATCGGAAAATAAAGATTAAAAAGTTTGCGGCTAACAATAACTTTATCAAGCAGGAAATGCTCAGAATTCTACATTTAAATTTTTCGCCATTTTGCTTGTTGACTATAAATGCCAATTTATTTTTTACAAAAAATGAACCAAAGATTTTAATCAATATAAAATTCCACATGTTTCGCTGTTTATTCAGCATCGACGGAAAGTGAAGCAAAATGGTTAAGAATTGTGTTTTCAGAACAGAATTTAGCGAAAAAATGCATCTGCTTATGCGTCACTGAGATTTATAAGCGAGAAATTGTGGGCAGTTGGATTTTCAAAAACAGACCCACTTAGAATAGTGGTAAAAAAGCGGTGGTTGTTTTTGGTCGTTCAGATCCGGTATAAGGATTCTGATGAAGACGGCCTCTGTTTTACTTTGAAGTGGTTGTATGAAATGGTTGAGCTCTAGTGGTCCCGAAAGCCGCTAGAGAGCAAAACACGCGGGCCATGTGGCAGGCCCTCAAAAAATTTTCTGCAGTTCATAGAAAAATAACTGTTATAGTGGTATCACTGCCGTGCCATGACAAACTTTTCTGGAAAAGTCTATGGTTATTGTTAAAAAATATGGTCGTTTGTTCCTGCGGAACAACGACCCTATTTTTAACCCTAACCCTATTTTTCCAAAGAACAGCTTTTGCGTCGTTCTATACCGGTACACTGACACGAAGTTTACCTAACCCTAGTTCTAATACTTTCAAGATAGGATGATATCAGTTTACACATAAAAATATTAGTGTACACTCGGGGCTTATGGCAAAACTTTTTGTCAACAAAAAACAGGGTTGGTGGCAAGAAGACAAGGGTTCCTACGGAACCCTAATCTTCTACGCCAACCCTCTTTTTTTCCCGACAAAGAATTTTTGCACGGTTTTAAATACCTGTATCCTGGGCACGAGTTTTCAAATTTTGTTAGAAAACTGTTTTCCCCATTCTGTACTTTATTAATAAAGCATAATTATAGATTATTTTTCCCAAAACACTAATAAATGCAACGCGAGATAATATTTTTTGGTGTGAGGATTTTTCACCTTCCAAACAAATGTGTTTTTTCTTTCTGATGAAGTTTGAACACTAAAAATATGTTAATTTTGTTAAAAATGTATTTTTTGTTAAAAAATGATTTTTTGTTAAAAAATTATTTTTTTTGTTAAAAAATGTTTTTTGTAAAAATGTTTGTTGGAAAATGTTTTGTTAATAAATGTTTTTTGTTCAGGAAATGTTTTCCCACGCGTCAAAGCACCAAGGTCCAAAATTTTACACTTTTGACCTTCGGTTGTTCAGACAACAGCGATTTAAATTCTCGAAATTCCACATTTTTGACCAAGAAATGCTGAAAAGTCAAAACAAAAATATTTTTTCAAACTCGCAATTAATACTTTTTTTGATGACTTTAAGAATAAACAACAAGTAATCAACTCATTTTTGTCCATATTTTCCGGAAAACAAACATTTAAAAAATAATCTGAAAAATTTCATGTGAGTCTCTCCACTGCAACCAGTTACTCCCTTAAGGGGGTCCGGTGCAATTTTGAACAGATTTGCACTTTTTGCCACCTTCAAATGTTCGACCTAAAAACTTTTTCGAACCAAGTTGCCACTTTCAACTAAGTTTGTATAATCTGAATTTCTTCAATTGATTATTTTACTTTATAATCGTCTTTTGAAAAACACTCAAAAAACGCGCGTTTTGCTCCATGGTGTCTAAAAAACAGCAAATTTATTACTTTTCGATTTGTTACTTTAGAAACCTTAAAATCCGCTTTCGAGTGTGATAAAATTTCTTTAATTCCGGATAATGAGGCGCCTTGGAGTATTTCTGCCGATCCGTTAGTTTCGTTTAAAAAAGTATGCATTCAGAGTATTAACAAGGAGCGAAGAAACAAATAAATAACAATATTTAAATATAGTGAAAGTAGTCATTCCAATATTTTTAGCTAAGATTCAGAAAAATTAGTTGAAAAATTTCGAACAAGAATGAGGAAAATTTTCACAAATATTTCCAAATAGTTTCGACCGAAAATCCCAAAAAAATGTCAGATGATTTTTCAAAAATAGCCTCTCTCTCCACAACAACCCATAGTTTCTCGGTTAGGCTGATTTCTCATTCGGAAAAATCAATTCCAGCGACCAGTACCCCCTTAAGTAAACCCATTTCTAAAATTTGTAAACTGCCATGCCAATGGTGCCATGCTATAGTGCGTAAATTGATAATCAAATGATTAGGTCTGTTTCTTGAGCAGTGTTTATTTGAAATAATATGCGAAACACACAAAATGTCTGTTCGAGCAAAAGCAGTTTTTTACAAAGAATATATAAATATAAATTTTTGACATAACTTGTACAGGAGAAAGAGTGCAAAAAAACACACAAGTTCTTTTGAACCGTATATGATGTGTCAAAAAGCGTAACAACAAAATGGAAAGAAGCTGATGGCTAAAATCGGCCTAAAATCTTTTAGGCTTCTTTTTGGGATAAAAGAACATTTACAGATGTAAAATCTACTACATTCTTTGCTCAGATAAAATGTCGATAAAAACATTTAAAAGGTCAGTGAATGGAGAAAATCGTTTTCAGTTTATCCTCCGGTTTTACAAAATAAAATTTGTAAACGGAACTAAAATTGCGAATTTTGAACGAAAAAGTGTACAGACAAAAGATAAACTGACTTTGTCACTTTAACAACCCAACTATTGTTATAATATAATTTATTACATATTCTTATGAACAACATATATGTTTCTCTATGGCAGGTAAGAGTTTTGTCCAATGAAATATAACACTTTTGTCCCGTTTCCGGGGCCCAAACATGAAACAAAATAGATTTGTTTTATAAATGGGTTTTCACGGTACAGTAGATTATTTAAGGGGGTAACCGCAGATATTTAAAAAAGTGTTTCCCGCGAAAAAGTCCACTCAAAATACTGTCAATCCATCAAAAAGGGAAGCTGAAAAATGATCGGGATTTTTTACAGTGGTCGGGTATGCCACGAATTGACCGGTAATTGAACCGGCTAATGATTTTTGCATTTTGCTTTACACGATTGAAGAAAGGATTTTTTTTGAATCTTCACCAGAATATTTTTTATGTTCTGATGCCCGAGTATTCGAAAACGATATCGAACTAGGGAAAATTCAAAAATTGTTTATTTACGAAATGTGATGTTCTCAACTTTTTGGGCAAAATATACAAAATACAGCTGAACCCAAGTGTAATATATAAAGAAAGTTTTTTGTGTGTTTTTATTATTGGGTGAAATTTTAAGGTTGCTTGCCAGGATTTTCGAGACATAAATTCCAAAAACTATTTTGTGTGTTTTTTTGTTAACGGTGATTGGGCATGAAGGTTTATGTAAATAGATGCAAAATGACTATTTCGAAAAAGTAACCAATCAGGTGATAGCATCATTTTTTTGAAAATATTATATATCACGTGTTGGGGTAGTGCACCATAAATAAATTTAGCATTTTTGTCGCAGGGATGATATTTTTGCAAGTGAGACGTTATGAACGGATTATTGATTGATATATAACATAACCGCTAGGTGGCGATAGATTGATCCAGACGCTGTCGTTTCATTGGTTGAACTGGTTCAGGCGATACACAGGGAGATAACTGGTCATCAGTCTAAAAAAAATTGTTAAAAACTGTTGAATTTGTAATTAAAACTCAATGGGTTCTAATTCTAGGACGTGCAAACTATTTTGAAAGGTAACTTTTGAAAAATTGTTTGAAAATATTGGGTATTTTATAGTTTTTTTATTACGTTTTTATGTATTTTTTATTATAGTAAAATATCTATTTGTTGCTATAGTTTAATATCTATTTACAACAAAGAATTACGAGTGTTAGATCTAATCCGATTTGACTACCAGACAAAAAGATTAAAATATTTCCGGAGAAATAATTTATTGGTTTTGATCTTTCGGCTAGCCATCATTGGAAAACTGAAACAAGAGAAAACAGACAATAATAAAATCAAAAAGATCTCGAGTTGAAAAATCTAAATCTTTTTTGGAACCGAGATCATAATCGAGATATTAGTTCGAAGCCCAAATGGCTGCCCCATATCCTTTTCCAAACCTAAGTCTACCTTAAAAATGCTTACTATCTAAGCGCGTGTTCAAATCCCCCTAATGTTGTCTTATGATTGCTTGAGTGATTACACACCGATCAACTTTGGCGGTCCAATATCAAGCACCCTTTGCCTATAATCATACTCAAGACAATCACTAAGACAACATTAGTGGGATTCGAACACGCGCTATAGAGATAGTTAGCATTTTTAAGATGGACTTGTGTTGGGAAAAGGATATCTGCAATTTTTTTTGAACGATAAATACCCTAGAAAAATTATTCAAATTTTGCATCGAGTTTAATATATTTTATCATGGATAACAATTATTGGATTAAAAAATTATTTTTAAAGGGTCCCTTATTACACAAACGATAATTTGAGTTTATTGTGCCCCATTGAAGATGTAGCGTTTTTGCCCACTTCAGAACCTAGATGCTGATCAGGAATCCACTTGGAAAAGTAGCGGGGAGCCGTTCGAAATATTTAACTCCCTCAGTGCCAGATGGTACACTAAACTGATCATCCATACACGATTTTAAAGTGGTAGTTTTTCGCGAAAAATTTGTCGCTTTTTCGACATTTGATTTATATTGTTTGTATTCTATTCACATGTCACCTGAAGAATTGTGCTTTAAATTCATGTACAAAAAAATGTATAAAAATGTGGCAAAATATGACTAGAAAAGCAACAGAAAAATTTGTCCAGTGATCAAATATTTCAACTCGCAGTTAAATTGAAATTGTCAATAAAAATGGGATATAAAAATTGGAGGGAACGTTAGTACGCCTAATTTTTATTGTCTGAGTCTCTGTTTTTGACACAAGAAATCTATTTTATTTCGAATTATTACGTAATTCCATAAATTTAAGCAAGAAAAAGAAACTTTGAAAATAAAAATTAGGCGGATTAACAATTCCATCATCCGACTCGAATTATTTCAAAATTATACAGTATGTCACATTTTTGCTCCCGTTCTTGATTTTTGCACAATTGACTAACCGCCAATCAAAAAGTTGAAATTAGGCAAACACGTCGGTGCTTCCCAAATTTAAACGTTTTGATTGGCGGATAGTAAATTACGCAAAAATCAAGAACGGGAGCAAAAATGTGACACCCTGTAGTTACCAGATCATTATGCGCTATGAAATTCTTACCAATTTAGAAAATTAGGCGCATTATAAATTCGGCTAGGGTAAACGTTCCTTTTTAAAAAATGCGCTTGCCACGAGATCCTAGCTTAGATTCCTGATAATTTCCCTAATGGAAAATATTTGTTTTTTTGTTCCCGGTTCATAATGAACTTAAATCATTTGCAATGAAGTTAATCTATTCAAATTAGTCTTTCAAGGTCGCGTTCTTTGAGCGCAAATAAACCATTTTCTGATAGGCTTCGAAATGTTGATTGTTGAGAGATTTGTCAAAGTTTGTTTTTATGATTCGCGTGAGATTTGTTAGATTTTCAAGAAAAATTTCTTAACTCTTACACGGATAATTTTAAGAAAAATACGATCAATCATTGAATTTCGATATTTGTCCGTTATACCGAGGAAAAATTATATTTTATTCGAAATTAAGAAATTTAAATTTTAGAATTTTTTTCCTTACTCGCAGTTCATATCAATATAAGGTAGGAACGGCGAATCTTTTTTTGTTAAACATTTTTTTAATTATATTTAAATTGTGCCCATGAAGAAATATTACGTTCAGTACAAAACACATTTTAAAAATTGTCAACTATTGCTCAAAAATGAAAACCCGTTTTTGAAATTGCCTATGTACCCCTCGTGGGAAAACACGATTTTGTAGTTTTTGAGGGCTAATATCTTTAAGAATACACATTGTGGAACCCAATAGTGAAATATAATGTAATAATTGAACGTAAATCTTTCATCCTGAAACATAATTAAAGATCACTGATTGCTTAACCAATCAGGAACGAGCTTCAAAATAGGGTCATATTTTGTCGCAAAAAGCTTATTTCTCCGTGAGTTTTGAAGGTAGGAAAATTTTTTGTAGCTTTTATTATCACAACAAAATATGTACGCAGGTCTGTTACTATCGGTTTCAAAAATTTGAAATAAATTCGCTCCAGAATAGCTAAATAGTTTTTTTGAAGTGATTTTGAGGGTCTCGCCGCAAAAGCCTTTTCTCCCTGGATTTTTTAGTGACACATTTCAAATCTGTATTAATAAAGCCATTAGTTCATGGAGAGCTGTACTATCGAACCTAATTTCAATGATTTTCTCTTCCAAAACTCTACTTCTAATTCCTGAAAATCCATAAATTTTGATTAAAATCCTTAAAATCAAGACAATATATTTTCAAAATGATTAAAAAGTACTTTCCTTAAGAATAAAATTCAGATTTTTTCTGTTTGAGCCTTAATTCATGAGGGGTACCTTAAGGGGGTGGCATAAGTCCAGAATTGTACATTTTTCAGAGCAATATATGAAAGAAAAAAAAATGTGGAAATTTATTTTTTTTATTTTTTATCTTCGATAAAAGTGTTCATTCTTACAAACGTTTACATTTTTATTTCCTAAACATAACTAACTATAGTTAAAAATACAAAAAACACTTTGCACTGTGCATCATTTTCCAACTTAGGGTACTGGTCGCTGGCTTTATGAGGCCCAGGGCATAATAAATGCTTCAAAATGACCCAGGGTGATAACAAAGTGTGCTACAGACCAAATCATCAAAAAAATTTTACGAAATTTTCGCGTTTTTTGATTTATTCCAAGTATTTTTTCAAATTGAAATAGAAAAATTACGTTTGCTTTATTTAACAACTAAAACGTCGAATATTATCTTGACGTAAGCCAACTTTCTGATCAGTGTTGCAGTGGCTTTCTTTTGAGCTACCTAAACATTTTTTGAAATTTTTTCACGTGACCTTCAAAATTCATATTTTGAGTTTGGGGTTCGAAATTTGAGAAAAACGCTCTAGAGATTTTTATTGTTTTCGAGCTACTTTCTGTAAAAATTTTAAGTGAATTTTGAAATTTAACCTAGAGAGATAGATTTTACGATGACAAAGTCAAAAAAACGGTGGTTTATCGCATATTCTAGAAAAAATATAGCACTTATCGACAAAACGCCTAGAGAAGTTTTGAATACTAATTATACAAGTTTATGTTTAAAATTTAGGTTTATTTCAAAATAAAAACCTAGGAGGAGATAGATAAACCATTTTGGCTTTGGTCCTTCTTGTGTCGCTAATGTGTCACGGAGTGTGTGCATACAAAACAATTTTGACACATTTCTCATGCAAGCTAAGACCCATTTTTTACAGTAGGATCTTGATTGCAACTCACGATATAAATCTGTGTTAATTTTGAGTCATTGCTGGAGAAGTGAAGATACCCTCTTTTCTATCTTTCGTGTATCTTCCTTCGTTTATGAAAACTTTTGCCCAAAAAACAAAAATTAGTAATAGACATGTGCACTCTGTGGATGGTG
>SCLH01001634.1:0-48832 GCA_004367855.1 Oikopleura vanhoeffeni | reverse complement strand
AAAAAATGCTAAAAATTTTTGTGTCGAAAATAAAAAATGTTTTCTGCTTTCACGCTCGAACGGTTGAATATTTTGCCATAGTTTATAATACCGTTTCCAGAAACATTTAACTTACGAATCGTTTGGTACACTTGAAAATGTCATACGATGACATTGATGTCAAAAAATAAATTTTCAAATCGTACTCCTGGGAGTTAAAAAATGAAATCGTTACATCAGACACAACGATTTTGTTGACAATTATTAAAAAAAACTACCCAATGTGTTTTAGCTTTTGGGGTGTTCCCCGAGGAGATTCACGCTTAACCATCAGAGCAAAAATAGAGCGGAAAAATAGTTTGCCATGTAGCATGAAAAAAAAATACAATTTTTCGTGGCCAAAATAGCAAAAAACAGTCCTTCTCGCCAGCTTTGATACCTTTTTAGTGAGAAAATTAAAAACAATCGACAACAATTTTTCCGCCTTTGAATTTCGCAGATAATGTCAAATTTTTGCAACATTTCCTAAAAAGACGAAAAAAAATACGGCTTTTTTCAAGAATTTCTTGCTCCTGGTCAACCTAATTTACCGGTGGTTCACAATGCTATCTTAAATATAATTTAAAACGTCTTCCAGAGATTACGAACTAACTTCGAACTAACTTCAGAATGTTTTATTAACTTTCTTTGTCTATGCCGAGAGAAATAAGCAATTCAAAAAGTCCATTTTGCCTATAGAACCCCTTAAGCTTGAAATTTTTCTTGAAGAGCTTAAACATAAGAAATTTTAAAAACGATTTCTCATGTTTGAGCAGCGGCTGGAAATTTTTGAAAAAATGTTATTCTACTGAACGTAATATTTTTTCGAAGGCTACAATTTAAACATAATTAAAAAATTGTTTAGCAATAATTTTTTTGCCGTTCCTACCTTATATATTCATACTACGGAATAAACTTCTTAAGCAGTTTTAATTCTTATTGAATCATGACAATAAAATAGAACTACTGTAAATTCTGGTGGTCTAAATATCTTACTTTGATCATTTACGAATCAGACTCATGAATATCATGATCAACCGCAATAAATGTGATTAGGTATGATGTTCGGCATTTCGGATAAAACCCCAATTTAACCAGAACTGAGGTAAAAATGTAACTTTTTTAGGCATTAAATAATTGTAAAAATTGTTTCAGCGGTTTTTATTAGTTTTAATGAATCAACTCACGTGCCGATTTAGCGCCAAATTAAAAAAAATATAATCCCCAGGTGAGTTCAATCCTAGCCTGGATTTGTCGGTGTTAAAACTAGTGTTCAGCTGGGGTTTCAAATAAAAATTTTGCGGATTAAAAACATGATTAAATACAAAAAAGCCGAATTAAGAAGGCTTATGTATGTGTAGGTGCTGACCACAAAAACTTGTTATTTTTTTTAGGTTTTATCATGCATGAAAAATTTTGGAAAATGCATGCAAAATCGAAAGTTGTTAAAAAAAAATTGAAATGTGATTCGAACCATAGAGTTTTAAGAATGTTTTCATAATTCTTACCTCTTCTAGTTTTACTTCAATTGTCCCATTTAAGGTCGGCCCATTTCCCGCCGACCCGGATCCCGCCGAGCCGTCAGAGTGTGGCGTATGTCGTCCCATAGCATGTTCATTGGGCGAGATTTTTCCAGAATTTATCATCGAGTTAAATGGGGAGCCGAAATGTGGGAAATTTGGTCTTGGTATCATGCCGAGCCCAAGCCCTGGATTTTGAAGGTTTTGAAGATGGGCGGCCATTAACGCGTTGTGATCATGAGAGAAGGGAGAAGGTGGCATAAAACCAGTTGGAGAGTTCTAAACAAAATCAATTAGAATTTGAGTACGTTTTGTCTCGGCAGGAAGTAACATTTTTTGTTCAAGATGCTCAAGGGCAGACCTGAAGTATGTTAACCAACTTCCGTTTTGTAAGATTAAGCGGTAAAGCCCAGAAATTACCGTAGATTGACCTCTTAGACAAACTTTTTTTGGCCTTTAATTTTTTTTGAAGAATGTTTGACTGTTTACGGATAAATTCATTTTTTTGTATTTTCCAGTTTCACTTGAGAAGAGGGGAAACGGCGAAGTATACCGCCTCCGCAGAAACTGGTTCTTGGTTTATTTAAAAAATAAAGCCAAATAGTAACAAAAATTATGTAATATAATATAGATAAGAC
Source organism: Oikopleura vanhoeffeni (assembly GCA_004367855.1). Taxonomy (NCBI): domain Eukaryota; kingdom Metazoa; phylum Chordata; class Appendicularia; order Copelata; family Oikopleuridae; genus Oikopleura; species Oikopleura vanhoeffeni. The sequence goes on along the minus strand of SCLH01001634.1, from coordinate 46,656 downwards.
ATCGAAAAATTAATTGAAAATTTTAGAAAAATTATACGAAATGTTAAAACACAAGATAATTCAGTTTCTTTAAAAAATTTTGACTGGTCAATAAAAAAATTCCAGTTAATTTCGAAAATTATCCAAGGAAATTTTTTAGGGCCAAAAAATCATCTGATCAAATGATATCCCTTTATCACTTTTTGGTTAGAATGCGTAGCCAGTGGCTACTAGCCACTACTCCTTTTAACATCCTCACACCCAGAAACGAGAACTTCGACTCACACCCAAAAGCCTATCTAAAGGCAATACTTTGAGCGCTTACACGGGAAACTGGGAAAGATATCAATTTACTTATTGTCACTGATTGAGATCAAGGATAAAATTAAGTACAACACGTAACTTAATTTCGAAGTTTGTAAACTAGATAACTGCGAGAGAGAAAGAGAGGGTTCACTCACCTTGTATTTCTTGAAAAACCATACATTTTTTACAATGACATATAAGTTACAAATTTAGGAGTGAAACTTTAGCTATGAAAGCTGGTCTCAAATTTGAAATATGATATCTTGATCGCTTACAAAACAATTATTCATATCGCCGCGCGTCGAAATATATGCAGTAAAATGTGAAAAATATTGCTAATCAGCTGAAAACTCAAAATCAGTACCACCTTATGTGCTATATTTGATCGATTTGTCGGCTCTATTTGGGTTAATTGCCGTTCAATTTTTTTCGGAAAATAATTTTTTGAAAAAATATTTTTTTTTATTATTTTCAGTTTCATAAAAAACACTTGTGAAAAAATTATTCTTCGTATAGAGACTGCAGATAAAATAAACTTATATCAAAAAATATCTCAAATACTTTCCTAAAACTTGCTTCCTCAGAATTTCAATATTATGTATCGTTTTCACACAATTAATTTTTTAAGAAATTTGTGACGAAAATCCTAAAAAAAAAGTAGGAAAAAATAGCTTTTGAACGGCTCATCGTATGAAATTTTCAACAATATTTTTGGAAAAAAAATTGCAAACTCTATGATATATTTGAATTGTAGGTCTGTGACGATGTTATTTCTGCGCCGTTTTGGCTACCAAAATTTTTTTTGCCTTAAATAGTCAAAGGGTGTGAGGGGGTTAACGTGTGATTTTAACGTTGTGGCTACGCATTCTAACCAAAAAGTGATATACTATGAAAATATTCAACATATTGATTTTAAAAATATTCAATGTCTTCCTATCCACCATTTTTTTAAGACACCCATCTTTTTAAGACAACCATCAGTGTCTGATGCTTCAAAGGTCAATAATTCCATTTAGAAAAAGGTTTTACCGACCTTTTAAACTAACAAGGACATTCCGTGATCATTCTAGCACCACATTAATCAAACAAACCGTCAGTTATTCCTTTATTTATTTTCCATTTATAACTGACTGTTTGGTGGATTAACTAACCGGGTTACTTACCGGTAGTAAAAAATGTTTAATCTGAACTTGAATCTACCTGGTTGAATTGAGGAGATAAAGGTGACCCTTGAAGCATTCCGTGTGCCAGCGCCAGTGGCGAATTTTGGCCTAATAAGGAATTCTCATTTCCTTGATAGTCCCCTCCCTCTGGATATCGAACGCATTTTTTCTTTCTCCTAAAATGAATATTGAGGATTTAAATTAAAAAAAAATGAAATCATGAAAATTTTTCAAGTCAAACGCAAACAAACAAATGATAAATTGTTAATATTAGGAGCGTTTTGAGATTTTTTTGGCAACGATGTTAATTTTAGATAAAATAAGTTAATATACAGTGGTTGACTGGTTAAAATGAATACTTCAAGTAGTAGCAATTGATTTAAATAGTCACCCACTGTAGTGTTTCGAACTTCTGCTTTTAGGGTCCGAAAATTATTTCAAAAATGTGGTGATATGTCAAGTTAAGAACCCTTAACCTCTCATATTATATAAGTTAAATCTGAAATTATACTTGCTGGTCTCGTAGAACTTTGACGTCAGAGACACGTCTAGGATCTGTTTTGATTGGTCAATACACAAGATTCAATTTGTATTGACCAATGAAATCACGCGATTCTTTAGGTCTCTGACGTCAAAGTTCTACGAGACCAGCAAGTATAATTTTAGATATATCATTGTTGATAATTTCAACTTTATTAGAATTCCAACTATTTTGAAATCGGCTTGCTCTATTTTTTTTGATCCCAAATGCCATATTTTTTCCAAATTTGACCCTTTTCAAAATTTTTAAACACAATGTCCTAGATTCTGAGTTCAAGTTTTTGTGTGAATTCCTGTGCGAAATTTTCTTTATTATTATAATGGCTGAAAACGAATAAACACGAAAACGTTACCATACTTTACAATATTAAATTATTAGAAAGTTTGGTCGACAGTCGACTTCTTGTTATCTAACGAGATGAGAATCACCAAGCTATCATTCTCCTCAAAAAATTCTTAAAAAATTTCACAATCTAGTTTTTTTTATCCGATAAAATTTTAGTTTGAAAAATTATCTTATCAATTGATTTCTGCTCGGAAAGGATTATTTGATTAAATCGAGCAGGAGAGTGAATAATAAATTGTATATCAAATAATATTCCGTGGGCCTTATCTCCTACCGATTCCTCATTTGTGCACTTAAATTGCCCATCATGTGGGAAGGATGTATTTATTGACAGGTAACACTACTGAAATGTCGCCCACCGAGTTCGAAATTACTTCGAAAAACCCAACCTCTTATCGGAAATTATCAGCGGTAGTGGCAGGCGTACATCCGACGCTTTGTTTTATAAAAAATAGAATGTATATCTGAAAATAAAATGTCGATCCCCTGGTGATCCTCTAATCATCAACAAAATCTGGCCGTCGAAAAAATTCGGAAATTTTTGCGATAAAATTGCAGTCTTTAATACCACGTAGGTCAAATTTACTTGATCCTGTATAATCGGTTCAAATTAATTCGATGGGCGGCAAGCATAATTGTGGTGGATACGAGTTTCAAATTTTGTAAACATTTTCGTTATTATTTTTTGATGTTTTTGCTGAACTTTAAAAAAATGGCCCATCTGGATTTGAACTCTTGGCTGTTTTTTATTCATTAACAACCAGTTTCAATGCAAAAATGAAAACACATATTCGAAATATGAAACATTTCGTAAATAAGTATTTAACTTGGAGTGCTGATTTCTTCCAGCGCACTTTTTAAAGCAAAAGATAGTCGGTTAAAACGGTCCACCAAAAATGTATACTCCTATTAATTTTTATGTCGGAATATATGTCCTAAATACCACGTATACCACTTTTCTGATCCCGTATAATCATTTCAAATTAATTCGATGGACCACTACCGAATTTGGTCAACTTATTTCGATTAAACCACGGTTAACCAGAAGGCTTTTATTTTTCTTTGCCTGGTTTGTGTACCTGGCTATCGCCCTCACCACTTTACATCCGTCATAAAACCAAAATACACCGAGTCCCCCCACCGAGCACCTCCAAAAAGTGATGAAGATAAAAAAGCCAACCCGTCCACTTATGAAAATATCAAAAAATGTGATTTTTTTCTATAAAAATATTTAAACATCTGTCTCAGTTTCCGACGTTATAATAGGCGTTAAGTAGTTACACTCGCTAATCAATCAAAAAGACAACTATACATGTTGAGAAATTATTTTTTGACAATTCGATAATTTCGTCATGTTTGATGTTTCAAAACCTTGGAAGAAGATAACTTAGTGCTTAAAACGGCGGAAATTGAATTAGTATTCCGATTCGAAAATGTTATATATGTTTAGACAGTCAAAATCGTCTTACTGTCCCAAACAAAAAAAATGAACTTGAACAAAAGTTGGTCAACGCTCCGAGATATATGTAATGAAATGAGCATCTGCAAATTTCATTATTACCGCCTAACAAAATAAAAACAATATAATCATCGGGGTCAAGGGTTCAATTCCAGACTTCATCTTATTTTATTTAGCTTGACATGGCTGTAGTGAAGAAATTGTATTAATAATCAATTTCATAATTGTGTGACAAACAGCACAAGCACAGTTTAAAGACGTGGGATTATGTGTTGTTATTTCACATTTATTTCTTTATTGATGATCAACTTATTTACGAAATTAAGCTTGTTTGCAACTTTAAACGGACAGGTAAATATAGCATGCATTCCAGTTGAATTCACTTGGGATCTAGAAGAATGTCTTTATTAACAAATGGGCAATTTTTGAAAAAATTGGATAAACAATTTTTTGCAAAATTTAACATTTTTTCGCACGGCTGACTGTCCGTTTAAAGTCACTTTAGTGTGAGTAAAGTGTGTTTTTAGGCATTTTTTTTATTATACATGTAAAGTGATAATATAAAATTATATTTTTATAAATTATACGTAATTTTTCTCAAAACTTATGCTTTCACCATAATTATTTTCTTTGTTTTGATTTCGTCCATTTTGGTGGACGGAAGTAAGATTTTGGAACTGTTTACCGATTGGTTTATCCTGATGGATATACGCGCAAACAAAACGTCGCTCAAGTGAATTAACTTCACATCTGTGTATATGTTAAGCCTATCAAGATTTTTTTTTATTTTTGCTGGAAGAGGAGTAGACCATTACTGCATTTTTGGCACATTGGGGTGATAATATGCAATAGTTAGGGTGGGAATTGCGAAAATATACGTTATTTGAAAGCAGAAAATAATAGAAGCAGCAATCATAAGATTTAAAAATTCATAATTGCCTTCAAATTTGTATTTATGAATTCTAAAATGGCGTAACCATATTTTAAAAATAGGGGTAGTTTGGGATTCGAACCCTTGACCTTATGTAGTAAAGTAGTTTTAAATACTATTTTTTGAAGAGGAATTTTATACATTTTGTATTTTTTATTATAAATTTTAAATTAATAACACTGTTGGAGCAGATACTTAAGATTGACAATGTATGATAAATAATAATGCCAATAATATGATATTATTTCTAATAATGTTATTTTTGATGTTCATGAGATTTATCTATCCCTTATTGCTGAAAAAACAGTGTCGGTCTTTTTTACCTTTGATGTGGTCAGGCCGGGCTCGAACACCATTTTTGCAAAATGTCAAAAGAAAATATTGAAAAAAAAAATTGAATTGAATTTTACTCTTTTTAAACGGGAAGTCGAAAGTCGGGTTTAGAAGGTACGATCAGAAGGCAAACACCCCCTTAAGAAAGCCCTCGTGTCATCCTTAATGATTTTTCATTCTGTAAATTTCACCGCAGCCGACTTAAAGTTAAACTGGAGAAAGAAAAATATTAATTTTAATATTTCCGAATTCTTCAGTTTGAACCGATGAAAAAAAGTTTCTCAGGGACAAGAAACCACTTCGAAAAAGCGTAAATCATCAGTCTGGGCGATAATTATATATTTCTCAAAGTCATAAAAATGATAAATCTATTAATCTAATTAAGATTTACCATAAGCGGTTATAATATAAAAGCGTTTAACATTATATCGATTATGACTCAAAAATTTGGTCTTTGAAAGTCATAAAATTTCCGTTGAATGTTGTGTCTTAAAAAAACGTTATTTTTTATATAAAAAGTATTATAATTTACAATTCCAAGAAAATGCAAAATAAAACTCCTAATAAAATCATCTAACCGTTACTACCTTTCCACGTTTTTATAAAAACCTCTGAATGATAGATTTTGAACAAATATACTTTTTCATGACATTTTTGTATAACAAAATACTTTTCAGGGCAATTAAGATTCGCGATTATTATATTTCTAACAAAACGAATCTATTTTTTAAATAAGTTAACAAAAACAACCCGAAAGTTTCTGCAAAATGGGTTTGGCGCAAAAATGACTAATTTTTTGGATTTATGACGAAAAACAACTTTGTCGAATGGAAAAGATTATTCGGCACCTTGAAATGAGACTTGAATATTCATCTTATAATTAAATTTAAATCCATTAACAGATGAAAATTTTATCAATTCTGAAAGAAAATTGCCAGAAATATAGTGTAAATCAATAATAAATTAATTTCTGGTTCTTAAATTAAATTCAGTTTTTCCGTTTAAAAATCATGTAAATTAAAAATCAATGAACGTTTATCGAAAATTAACATACCAATATACAAGTCAAGAAAACTTATCACAAAAGCCCGTTTTGCGTCCTCTATTTAAGCCAATAGGCTTTGAGATTTTTTGCTAATTCACAAAATGCGCGTAGGCAATTTCATTTATGGATTAGTAACATTATTATATGGATTTAACATATTTTTCAGGAGATAAGGTATGTTATGTCAACAAATCTGCCTCTTAATCGACGTGAAAATATAAATAATTAAAAATAAAATGTTTTTATTTAACATGCTGTCTTAATTCATACAAAAACATTATTCGGAATTCGCTTTAAGGAGATAACTTTAATCAAAAAACACGCCAATTAATAAAAATGATGACCTAATAATGGAGCTCATTTGAGACAAAACGGTATTTGGGACAGAATGTCATTTGGTCCTTTGAGTTCAAAATGTATTTTGGACTGGAATCCATTATAGGCCCAAAATCCATTTGGAATGCCATTTGACCACAATTGCATTGTTTTCCAAATGAATTTTGGCCTAGAATATTGCACTGAATGTCGCAAAAGCCACATTGTCTCAAAAGTATTTTAGTTTCAATTGATGCAGAGCCAATCATGCCTTTCTGTCCCTGATGCATTTTGTATCAAATGCTCCTTTCGTCCAAATTGTACATTTCTAAAATGCGAATAAAAAGTATTCAAAAATTTTTTGATTTCCAAAATTTTTAGCAGAGCGCAAAAATTTTTATTAAGTTTTAAGTAATACCTGGGGAAATTGATCATTCCTGGCGCCGAAAATTCCGACATCCAGGATTCCCTTAATTTCAAATTATATTTTTGTATATTAAAAGGCGTGTTATTAATAAAGCCCATTAAATTAGAAAGTTGGTTAAACCGAAGAAGAAGCCGAAAAATTGTGTAAACATTCCAAAAATGAAAAAAATATATATATTTGTTTGTAGTCTCTCTAAATCTGTACTAAATAGTTCTCGTTCGCGCACTGATTATTTACAACTTTTAGAAAAAAATTAGTTTTTTTGCTTATTTTTATTTTGCAGATTTTTTGGTGGGCTGGGCGATCATTTTTAAGTCGACTTACGGAAACAAATGAAAACAAGCAAAATTTTGGACATATCAACCGTGTTGCATCAGGTATAAGTGGGGTCGGTTTAAATCCTGGTTAAAAAAACAATTTTTGGTTGGGAACCCTCCGTAAGGGATTTGACGTCGGGACGTTTTATCACGAGTGGGGAATAATACTTTATAAAAACATTAAAAATCGGATTGAAATAATAATTCTCCCAAAAAGTACAATAATACTGCGACAAATAAGGGCCAAAAAGAGAAGGGTTGATGGTACTTGAAAGAAAGTTAAAGAAAGATCTGGCGCCGAACTGCGATTTTTTGAATCGGGGCCAAGGCGGAAATGCAAATTATTCAGTGTTTTAAAAATTCATCAAAAATATAAATAAAAATTTATATAAAAAAACACCCATAATAAAAACAGGACCAATTAGAAGAAATATGTCAAAACATATTCTACGCTCCTTATTGGAATTTTTTTATTATTCCAGCGTTATCTAGGTTGTTTCGATAACTGAAAAAAATTTGTTGCGTTAACAATTTAGTTTGTTTGTTTGTGTTGGAAGAAATGAGGCATAAACATGCTGTTTCATGATGTTAGTAATTAGTAGACAAATCAAGTATTTAGTATTTTAAGCCTCAAAGTCGGTCTCGAGCCCTAATCCCTAAAAATAGAGGTCAAATGAAACCGTAAAGATGCAGCAGGGTTAATCCGCGTGGAAAATTTCACTTTTGATGAAACCGCTTGGATGCTGAGATGAAACTGTACGGGTGCAAAAGAACCAAAATTTGAATTGTCATTATATCAAAAATCAACAGCCTAAGAACGATAAAAGGCAAATGCCAATGGTTAACTTTTATTATTATTTTGTTCTCAAAAGGTTGATTATAGATATTACGTGATAAGGTAGAATTTCTTGAAAAATATGATTTTCAAAACGAAATTTTCTAAAAAAATTAATTTTTATTTTCAAATATAACACTCTCTTCAAAATTCGTTTTTTTCATATTATTAAGGTCAACAAGAGGACTTTGAGGTTTAAAAGTTAGTTGTTTAGTAAAATGTATTACCTGCAGGGAGCACACCAAAGATGTTGTGCTTCCAAGCCGTAAACGGCACGGCATTTCTTAGCTGAGCCTCCATCGTTATTCGTGTAATCAGAAATATAAGTTTTAGTACTTTAATTCAGGTCTGCTAATGTTTTAGGGTTTGATTTGGTACCGCGATAGATATTAATTGTTATATCTGTATTATTTATTGAAAATTTTGCACATTTTCGAAAAAATGTGAAAAATTTTTGTATGAATTTTTGTCAAATTTTTCACCGGGAGGAGCGTGCAAGTTGTTAAGGCATGCCAAACGAGTTTTCAGCATTCCGTTTATTTTTAATTCTAGAATTTCACCCACCTCCTCCATGCAGTGAATTAAAGGGGCCGTTGGTTTTGTTAGTCGGTCAGAATATTTTAGGTTTGATTGTTTTTGGGGGCGATGCGTATCTCATACGCATGGTTAGGTTTTTGTATGCCGGTTAATAACTCTAGCTTTTTTATCATTCAGGGAAGGATTAAGGTTTCCGAGGGTTTTTTTTGATTTTGTAGTTGTTAACATTTCATGGTTCAAATAATTACCCTGATGTATCTGTATTGGTGATACTTTGCGCGGTATTTGTACCAGCCGAGTTTTTACGCCGTTTTTCTAATAGAAAAAAAAATCAGTTGAGAAAACTTGCACAAAAAACCCATGGGAAGAAAAAAATATCGATTTTTTCATTTGTCTCATTTTCGACTTGACAGCGGCAATTTTTACTGATGACAACCGGATATCGATGCGGTTAAGCTTAGAATTAATGTCACAGTTCACCCTAGGAGATTGCCTAAAAATATCTCCAGCTGTTAAGAGTACTGAAATTTAGTACGTCGAAATAAAATTCAATTTTTTATGCCAAAAGGCACTAAGATATAGGGCGGCGGCATCTTCAGCATTTTTTTGCAAATTCCCATAAAAAACGCAGACATTTTTTTCACCAAACTTTTTTGTAAAATAATCAAAAAAAAATTGCGATGCTAAAGATACCTTCAGCAAAATGTAGTAGTAATTTTGATTATTCATGCATCAAAATATTTTGACCCCACTCGGTCAACAATCCATCTTTAAATTTGGACGGTCCTTGACGAGGCCAAAATGTTAATCCGCGTAAATACAAAAAGTTAACATATGTTGCAAAGTGATATTCGCGGGAACGCGAAATTTTAGACCCCCTTTATTTTTTAAAAATCCTTTTCCCACGCCCAAAACAATCGCTGAATTTTATACTACGAATTTTTGTTGAGATATTTTTTGTTTGCAAACATCACCATGTCAGAAATAATCATCAAGGTGTTGAATTAGGGTGCAAATATAATGCAAGAAAATGGTGGTCCTAATAAATTCAATTTGATCAAAAGGTATTGGCGTCTTATTATTTTCAGCCTAAAAGCTTGTTTAATAAACTGCCTCTTATCCGCATTAAAAAATCCGAGTTTATTTAAATATAATTTTTAACACATGGCCGGTTTGGATAAAATGAGACAAATGAAGAAAAATGGGGAACTATTTACCACATCTTATGGATATATTCGTCAAATGTAACATGAAATTCAGCATCTGTTACTAAATCTGGGATAAAACGTTCTAAGATTATTTAAAAGGGATCTGGCAAAGTGATAAAAGTCGACTTCTGAGCCCAGATTTCAGCAATATGGCGGTTTAGCTTTTCAATTAGGGTCTGCATAAAGAATATGTAAAGTTTATATTCAATATAAAAAGATGGCCGTTAATAATGAAGAAGTTCATAGGTAAATAGTCACCGACGAATCAGAACGTTCTTAATTAGAACTTCTAATCAGACAACGAAAACTTCTGATTGGTCTGTTTCAATCGACGAATGGGAACTTATCATTTCTAGATACGTTTGAAAATATCGAAAAATTTTGGTTTTCTTACCAACACAATTAAAATGATATGATTAGTTTATGCAACCAGTTGAAGAATCAACAGGGTGAGAGGCGAGAGAGCGTCGCTTTTCCCACGTGACTGTAAAAACTAATCATCTAGCTGTTATATCGACGATGATGCCCGCTCAAATTATTATAATTTAAAATTCAAGCAAACATGAGTAATGTGCGTAGGTTGTAATTTTACTGCTTTTAAGTAGATAATTATGACGCATTCATATTTTGAAGCGAATCTCCCAAGTTGAGTTTTTCTTTAGACGGGCGTCATCTTCGATATGTTCCCTTGAACTCTGATCGATATAATATAATTTTCAATATATCATAAATCGTTGATGCTTACCTTCAATGACACCGTTATTAGTTTGTTCAAACTGATATTTGATATTTAAGCAAGTTTTTATTTGAAATTATTAAAAACAATTATTTAAAAGGTTAAAATATATATTTTTTTATTTATATAATTCTTGCTATAATATGAAATACGTTCCTTAGACTTTTTTCGCTTGCCATAATTATCCCGCGCAGACCATCCTGGATATAGGACCATATGTTTTTCACGTTCTTTTCGAGCCATTTCATAGTATTTTTGTTGTTCCTCCTTATTTAACGCATGCCACTTAAATGAAAAAGTAAATATATTGATATATTTCGATAAATATGCATCAGAATGAAAATCAATAAACATAGACAGAAAATGACTTCCTGGGTAAAAAATGGGCGGGTTTTTTTTTCTTTATTTATACAAGTAGAGCATTTAACATAAAAATTAACTTATTAAAAATCAATTTTTGAGTTGAATTGGAAGCTCAAACTTATGCTTATTATCTATCAATTCCGTATTATTGCCAATTGAGCCCTATTTTCACATTTCAAGCCTGCGGGTTAATATCATCAAAATATGCGTAAACTATTTACGATTATAAAATTATCAGTTTCCTGTTAAAATAGAAAGTTAAAAACATTTTTTGATTTCAGACTTGTGTCGGTAATCCTTTGATCATAGTAATTAGTGAAACTCGGAACATCTCCTCCAGTTTCAATATCGGACATAAACCCGACCGAGCTTAAAACCGCAAAATACATTCAATATCATCAAAGTCGGCGCGTAAACCATCCAAGTTCCGAAAAAATACCAGTGTTGAGCAAGCACCACAAAATATCATTTTTTTTGAAGCAGAAAAATTGACGTAAAAATTATAAAATGGGCGAATCAAGACTTGCAACATGTTGTTTGTAAATTTTTCTGATGATTTTAGCCCACAAGCTTGAAATGTGAAAATAAGGTTAAATTAGATTTTTGGTGATAAAACAAAATTAATAGACAGTTGTCATAACCGACTATAAAGATTGTAATTTCCAAAAAAAATCTACCAATAAAATTTGTGTGGTGAAAATTTTTTGCCAAAAAAATCGGACTATTGCTCACAAAAAAGGCTCATTCAAGAAATATTTCTAACTCATTTTTGGACGAATGGGGCCATTTCCTATACAATTTGTTTCTAGATAAAATAAATCCTAAATTTTTGCCCTACGTCAGCTTATCACAGCTTTTTAACAGAAACAAAAAAAAATATTTGTTTGATCAAACTGAAAAACAGTGCAAAAATGTGCTGACTAAATCAAATTCATTGTCACAAAACTGATTCGGTTGAAATGATTTGAATGCTCATTTCCTCAGTGATGATTGTTGCTAGCCAAGTACCCCTGCGACCATATTTACGTTCATTAACAAAATTACGAGGATATAAAAATATTAAGCGTGGGGCTTATCTATTATCTATGAATTTGTTGAAATCAGTGAGTGTGACTTAGTAGTTAAACCGTCGCACAACGCTATCAGAATTTAAGAAATTTTAGTAAAAAATAAAGTTGATCAAAAAACGCACTTGAACCTTTTCAATGCCCTTATTCGTCAAAGAACTTATTTTGAACGCCCCTATTGGTCAACTCGATCGTGAATCTGAGAGACTGAAGACACTTAAAATTTACAAATAAAAAACTTTCAAACGCAAATTATTCCAAAATTGATTCGTTAACTTGGTAAATGATCTATTCATTAATTATTAAGAGTCATAAAGCGCGAAAAGGGGCTTTGGGTCACGCGATACCCAAATCGGAGTGTAAGAGTTTGATAGGTAAGTTAATCATTCGACATACTCTATTGTAAACGCCTCGAGGTATCGATAAATCTTTTTTGATCACCAAATGAAAATAATGACAATCTGGTACTATAATTACATAGACATGTGAACTTTCAAAATACGATCTGCATGTTATATTGTACATATTTTGACCGCTAAATCTATTCAGAGCCAGTTATTTATAGCCATGTAATTATATAAAACTACCATATTAAGTCATTTTGGCGAAAAGACGAGTTAGAACAGAGTAAATAGCTTTTACAGAAAAAATGTCCAAAAATTTTGTTAAAATTTCAAGATAAAAGAGAGGCTTACTTTTCTACCAAGAATCTGGTTGATGGCGGCTGATTCTTTGAGAGTACATTCGGAAACGACTTTCGCCCTCTGTTCCTTCATGTAGAGCATAAACGCATTTAACGGTTTTTTGATATGTGGTTTTGAATTTTTTTCTTTTTTCTTTCTTTCCATTTCGATTCTGAAAAATTTAAGTTAAAACTGAAATTTAAGTGTTTTCTGTATACTAATATTTGTAACCTCAAAATATTTTGTTCTAAAAATAAAAAAAATCATGTTTAAAATAATCTTTAACTGTCATTTTTCTAGTTATGATCAACTAGACTAGTCCTATTTGAACATGTCAAGCCCACAAGTTAAATCATCAAAACTAGAAAAAATGACAGTTTTCAGATTATTTTTTGTCAAGGTCATGATATACAAAAAAATATTCGTTTACAATCCAAGTCTTTTAATGGATGAAAGGAGGTTGTCCAGAAATAATTGAATTGGCCCGATAGACGGACAAAAATGTTATTATTTGTGTCAAGCGGAATCCAAGGTTAAGGCCATTGAAAATGTCCGGAATTATGCTAATTTTTAAAACGGGGCGAAATAGTTTGATTTTCCCCGTTTTTGGGGTGAGATTGAATTAACCATTTCTGTGCCTAATCCTATTTGACCTTGTAATGGGTAGGGGCACGGATTTAGTGGTTGGGCAAAAACATCGGTGCTCCAAACCACCCAGCCGAGTTTGTCGGATATTCGAGAGATTTGCATTAGATTAGCAAAAGCAAAAAATCAAATGCATAAATAAAAAATCGAAAAAATAAGCGCGCGCAAATCATAAATAAAATATTTTTGGAAAGAATAATCGAATTAATTTTTAAATATGGCATATAATTTGGACAAAATTGACTTTAAATTTTTTCCCGTATCGATTTAATATGGAAAATGTCATTTGAAAGCATGAGGCAGTGGCTGAAGAATCTTTATTTTCCGAAACTTATATATGGAAAAATGAGGTAGATAATTTTCGTCGGGATTTTTTCCCCAGGAATTTCATGAGTGGGCTTTCGAAAACAGCGATTTTTTGACAAATTTTTTTTCAATCTCAATTATCGGACTGTCAAATAAAAATTAATCATATAAATCAAAAAAGGTCATTTTTAGTGTTCAAGATATCAGTTTTTAACGTGATTACGAAAAAATATAACAAATTTAAATGTGACTTTTAACTTATGACCACGATGAGGTGAGACGTGTTGTCCAGAATGGTTTTGGTATTATGCGTTTGTTTGGTGGTGCCGAACTTTAGGGTGTGGGTTCCGACAAAAAGATCAAAAATGCCGCCGAGTCTCCTTTTTAACACTTATTAGATTGTGTGCCTTTTTGTTCAAAATAACACCAAAAACGAGTCGGAATAACTGGGAAAAGCGATTCGAGGAAGTTTCGATTTTACCTTTTGTCATCTTGCATTTTGTGAGCGGCAGCCTGATGGTTTTGGAAGGGAAGAGAGGTTGGAAGTTGCGGCCTTAGGCCGGGAAAGGGATATCGTAAACCACCAAAACCAGCTGATGCGTACGGATTCGCCCTACAAATAATAATCACATAATTAAAAGATAAGTCAAAGAGGGTCAAGGCAGTTTTGACAGCTAAATTTCAAATATTGACAATTAAAGCTTCGAGGGAAAAATGAGTAGGCTTTTCAACGTTTATCTAGAAAATGTCTCTTAAACAACGCTCAAAATAAGAAATACTAAATGGGTAAACCTCATATAGGTATGTCTTTGCCGCCCACACAGAGAGCATTTAATAGCATCTACAATATTGACATCACGTTAAGGAAAACCTACGCATGTATAGGAATCCCTGATGAGGGTAGGATCTGTTTTCCAGGAAATTTTCTTGATGAAATATTTGTTTTCTCCTATACGTACCGCGTGAGTTTCAAGTGGTGTAGAAACCAAAAGTGGAACGTTAAAAAATGGCTTAGGCTTGAATATAATTATAAGTCCTATTTTCTAGAGAATAGTTTCATTGGATCTCATTTGAAATTCTCTATTTTTTTCAATTAGGAAGGTAAAGCCTGTGATGGATCTGAAAGCGACTATATCGGATTTTGGATAACGTTCCACTTATGATTTCCACGCCACTTGAAATTCAGGCGATAGAATTCCAAATGAAATATCTGTCTCTCACGTAGCGATAGTCTGCGATGTTCTAGAAATAAGTGATAGACAATTTTTTTACTTTAACTCGTAGACTGTTTTTCAGCCAACTAGTTGGCTTATGCCGTTTTTCTTTATTATTAAACTTAAAGTCTAGAAATTTTTTATTTTAGGCGAGTTTATGGGTTAAGTCTGTCCGGCCATATTTTTATATGTGACTTTTTTTGCTTATTTTGTATTTTTGTCGAATCTCCAATTATCAATAAATTTGATATTTAGCTGAATAACAAATCCATTTAAAAAAATACTGTGTGTCCCAAAATTTTACATTCAGCCAATAAGCAAAGAATTTTATCACATGACTAATTTGCTGACGTCATCGAATACACAAATATTTGAGCCCCATTGGATATTACTGATTTTAGGGACACTTAGTGCACTAGGAAATTGATGCTTTTTGATCGATGATTAATAAGTATTAATTAGACGATAAAGCGATTTATTTCGATGATTTATCGACCAAATATCTTGGATAAATTTAAACTCACCATGGGTTAAACGGATGCGGAAGTGACCCAACGCCGTGAAGAAGTCCTATTGAGTAGAAAAATATTAAAAAATTGAATCGTTGAGCATACAAGAATCAGCATGAGAACCAAATGAAGCGTTTTCATTAAACAAACGGAAAAATAGTTTTAATAGAAAATTTTTTTTTAGTAAATGGAATTATTATACTCCGGTGGAAACCAAATTATCAATATACTGTATTATTCTATATTTAAGAATTGTATTGTACAAAGAAGAATATCATTTAAACTGTTGCTACCGGCTAGGTCAACGGTATATTTTGTTAAATTGTAAATTTGGTTTGATAAAATAAACTATTTTCATCTAATTTGACTCGAAAGAAAAAATATTTGACTATAATAATCAATATTTTATTTAATGTTTTTTCTGGATAAAGGTATTTATTTTCTTTTTGCAGATATATGAAAAATATTGCCCGTCCCAAGAGACTGAGGAGATTCGGTTCAAAACATAAAATTCGTCATAATTACCTTGTGTGGCTGAACTTAAAATCGAAATAATTTGGCGTCTGATTCTTTGACTCAAACATGAGTAATGTGTGTAGGTTGTAATTTTCCTTCTTTTTGTAGAGATTATTTTTACGAAATCAGTAAAATTACAACCTACACCAATAACTCTTATGACGCTTTCATGTTCGAAGCGAAAATAAATAAATCAATTTGATATTTTTCTTACTAACATTCATTCAGTATTGAAAAAAAGTACTGATTGTGAAACATAGTTTCGAAATATATTTGCATAAAGAATAAAAATGTATTTGATTTATCACAAAAATAACCAAAGATTTTAAATTGTAATTATTTAGAAAATCTATTTTTCTGTTTCTAAATTATTTGCCTCCAAAAAAGTTAATTTAAACTGCAGCTTACCTTCTTTACCTAGATCGTGGTTAGCATATAAACTTGAAAATGGACTTAAATTTTGAACTGCAGCAGCATAATAGGGTGACATCTGAAAAGAAATATATTTTATAAAATTCATTCATTTTTGGCGCTGCAATCAGATAACCTTCACGGGGAGCTTTCATCTTGTCAGGGAAAAAACTTGTAATGGAATTTAACATTGTCCGAAAGATGCTAAATTGATAAGCAATCGGCTCCTTTAGTTAACGCAGTTTCTTTACACACAAAATCTTAATTAAGGTGCAAAACGAGTTTTACTCAGAATTTGTGGGCAAAGTGAAGAATAGTCGTTGTGCACCTTATTTTTTTCTGTTATAAAATCAAGTTCACAACTGAGTATGATATGAGTATAAGTTGAACCATAGTCAAATTTAAGTATGGTTTACGCCTGGGATTTTTCGAACCTCATGATATACGAAACTTGACTTAAAGGTAAAAATGGTCGAAAATACTCTCAAATGACCCTTTGACCCTTTTTAAGTTATAAAATTTTCGACTATTTTTTAATCGTTTTGAGTTGAGTTTCGAATATCCTGATAGTTTCGAAAAAAATTCGGACAACTGGTAAAAGTTAATGTAAAACGAAGTGATTTGCGTTAATTGAAAAATAAGGCTATAACAGGACCTAAAATGAAAAGCACTTGGACCACCTCCTTAAATCATTCCGATTGACTCATACCGAAATATATATATATTTTAACCACAAATCTTTCCCAAAATCGAATATTGAATAATTAAAGCTTAAGGATGTTTTGGTATTTATATCAACCGTTAAAAAGTGTTTCTCGCAACCGCGTTTCTTCAAGGGCCTGGACACCCCAAAAACCGCAGAGAGACCCTGATTAATAATCGAAAAAAGATCCGGTCCTATAAGCTTTTATTCTATTCATTCTAGGGCACCTTTATTAATAATGTAATAGGTTAGTGTGTATTTTTGGGGGCTTGTAGAGACTAATTGTACGTCTTATGCATATCTGACGAGGTATAAGGTGATGATGGCCAAAAAATACACACAATCTGGAGCACCTTAAGGCCCCTATGTTATTCCTAATTCATACATAGTCCCCATTTGACATACATTGTATACAACTTGAAAACCGTCTGAAATATATGTAGGTTTTCAAATATTACCAAAGAAATTTATTAATGAACAGGTCGGAATCGAATGAGAGAAAATGCTCTTGAAATTAAGATTGAACTGATTCGACTTAACGACGCCTTTTGGCTTCCGGAAACAAACCGGAATTATAAAATAGGAGAAACGGTAAATTATTGTTTTTGGTGGAATTTGTGATTACAATTAATTTATGTTGATTTTTAACTCATGGAAAAATTTTTAAAAATTCTACCTCTACGAACATGGTTTCGGAGAGTATCAAATCAGTCAAATTTAAAAAAATATCTTATTTTTATTGCCATGAAAGCACACTAATTTTTTCAAATGTTATCAAATTTGAAGCTCGAAATTTTTCAATTTTTATAAAAAAATGTTTAACTAAATTTTTTTAACATTCTCATTATAAAATCTAAGTGATTTTTTGATTAAAATGTCACACCATTAATTATTCGATTTTTTTTATAGAATGTACTGTTTATTTGTAGTGACATCTATTTTTTCACTGGAAAATATCAAGTTTTCAACTTTAATTTGATTGCGTTCGGTGGAGTATTAAATTCTACGCATTTTGGTGATTCAGTTCATTCGAACCTATTGTGGAACTCCTTACAAAATTTAATAAAAATGTTTGACATATGACGTCATTTCGAACGCCTACGCGTTTTTCATTTGTTGAACATAGAAGTTATTTCTATCCCCATATCGCCGAACGTGCCAACATCGCCGAATTTTTTTGGCAAAAAACTTTCGGCGATACTGGGCCCCCTGTAGTTGTTTTTTGATATAACAAATCAACATGAAGTATTTGTAGCGTTTAAACATTCTATTATTTGGACTAGACGACTTTGTATTTCGGAAATCAACACGCAGATTAAACCATTAAAACCATCCAATAAAATAGTCTTTTCTTTTCATAAAATACACAGTATAGACATATTATTCTATCTCCCAAGGGTTAATAGAAATAAAATAATTCTACGATAATGGATACATTAGTCAAGCGGTGCATGTGCGAATTGTACTTGCAAATCAAAATGAGCACAAATCATTTTCCCGACAGGTTAATAAAATAATAAAATCAGGTCCAACCAAATGAAGAAAAAAAAATGGTTAAATTAGCACTGTTATGGTCCATCATTGATTATTAACGCTAAAATGAAGACTTCCTCACTTGAATAGCTTCGAATAAAGCACAAAAGAAGATCTGAATTTGAATCAAATCAAATTTTACTTTTGTATGTTGTGACGACCGCAAAAGACCCGAACGAACAAAAAACTTATCATCATACAGGAGGGGGTTTCAAGGATTTTTGCGTAACAGATGAATTACACTTGGCGGAAATTCTTTGGAAATTCACGCTATAAAACTTAGTGACTGGAATTTTATCGGGAAAATTGTGGTTAGTTATTACTAGAATGTGCATAATAGGCATTTTTGTTATTTTTTAAATAGAAGTTTAAGTAGGGAGAAAAACAACAGGTTCATCAAAATTTTATTGAATCCCAAAAGTTCAAGTTAAGAAAAACCACATATTAATAAATAATTCATTGATTATAAAATGAAAATTTAGTTCAAATCAACAAAAACTGTTCGTTTGCTTCAAATTTTTATATCACAATCCCGAGTTCTAAAATCAAAATTTAGTGCAAAACGACAAAAAATGTTGGTTTGCACAAATTTTTTTGTAAAATTTCAAATTTAGTGTAAAACGACAATAAGTTATCAGCTGGTGTCAAATTTTGAATCATGACATCAAGTTCAAGGTGGGTTGTGGGTATAAAATGCTAGTCTATATTTTTTGAAAACGTTTCCGTAAACTTTTCTCAGTCATAACTCTTGACTCATGAGTTCATACTTCTAGAGCCAAATATATAGAAAAAGGTTTACTTATCAGGCAAACTATTTTTCAGTTTATTTTTGCAACAATTATCTCAATTATGATCTCGCCGAAGTGGATAATTAATGGCAATTGATTTTATTAATCAAAGGGTAAATTCTTACTTACCCGACGGTATATCATCAAAACGACGGTTTGATTCCAAAACAGTACCCTTTTTAAGATATGAAGTCGGATGTTATATTAAGATAATTGTATTAATCATGATATATTTATTTTTGCTTTGATTTCCGGAGTAGATTATATGCTAAAAATAACAAAGTTGCTTGAGCTTGCAAAAATTCTGATAAAAAAATAAAAGCTTCCGGTTTGTTATAAATCTTATTTTCTTATTTATTTATTTGTGAAAAACTGCGCAGAAAATTGATTTCCGGTCATAAAATTAAGGGGGGGGGTACTAACTCGCGGTTCACACCGTTTAATATGATCAAACAATTTCCGACCATAAATGCCGGAAACCGAATTTCGAGGATAAATATTCTCTCCAAATATTACGAGGGATTATGTAAATATAAAAATATCAACGTTTTAACAATTGTATGGAGTTATAAAATTTTGACACGTGCAAAAATTTTGTTCCAAAAATAAAAGGATACATTTTTGGCCAGTTTTTTTTTGATATTTTGCTATGAAAAAATGCAAAAAAATTGATGACCAAAATGCATATCCAAAAAAATGTGGTGACAATTCATATTTTGAAAAATAACGCGTTCTATAAAATTTAGTGCAGAAAATCGAATCATTTTGTAAGACTGTACTTTTCCGTTGATTAATTGGAATTTCGAGCAATTGTTAAAATAACTAGGATTATTTTTTCTAGTTTGAAATTTTTGAGACTTTGTCAAAAATCCCGCTACATCAAAGGCGGGCAAATTCACGTCCGGGAGCGGAATCGATAGAAAGAGAGATATGGAAATATTGAAAAAATTTGGAGATATACCCAGATACACCCGGTGTACTAGAGTGTTTACACAAGAGTACCTAGTTCAAAAACCGCGAGAGGAAAGATGCGAATAAACACCAGATTTTCACTCGAAAGTTGATAAAAAAAACTTGTTTTAATCTAGTGAAAACAAAATAAATTTTTAAAATGATGATTTTCCAATGGAATTAGTAGTACAAAAATGTTGCTTGGCCTTTAAAAATACACCAAATATTTCCATCAAATTAAATCAATTTTGGAAATCACGATTTTTCAAGTCGATATCGAGAATTTTGTTATAAAATTATTTTATACGGATGTAGGTACAGTCATTAAATAAACGTTGCCTTTATAATCGCTACAAAAAATAATAATGAAAATAAATTAATTTGAAACTTTGTTCAAGCGGATTTGTTTCCTTTCCTTTTGGAATGTGTCGGCGTTACATACCAAAAAACGTTATTTTCTTGAACCCTCCAGAAATCGCCTAATGTAATATATATCTCACAAAAAGCCATTCCCTCAAAAATGCAATAATATTGAGAACGAGCACTTTTCGTCCCTTTACTGGGGCGGCGGTAGAATGTCTGACCCACTTGGAAATTTACACCTGAAAATATACACAACGGTTAAAACAATCTGAAAAGAATCAAAAAATGTTTCTCACCAAAAAAGTGCATTCCAAAATTTGCATTTTTGTGAGAATAGCAAGGTGACAATTTTAGGAATATTTCACATTATGGATTTAACCCCGAAACACCCTCCAAATGGGAGTGTCACAATAGCCTTAGTAATTTACTGATCAAACAGTGAAATTAACAACAGAAACATTTTTCTGAAGATTTATTAAAATGATACCGAATAGTATAAATAGTATCAAATAACATTTTTCATTTAACACTTTTAGTTATTTTCAAATTTTTTTTATGAATTTAGAATAATTGAAAGAGTCAAATTATTCATATAAATATGGAGTCATATTTCACGGGTCATTTTTCTTTGAGCTCCTTAAAAAAAAAGACTTTTGAGCAAGTCTTTGTAGTTATTCTAGAACGTGACTCAAATGAATGTCAATAACGCGCAATTTGATAAAATGAGTTGGGTCATTAAAACTTTTTTTTCTATTACAATTTACTTTCATATGAGTCTTAACTTTTTAAATTGCCAAGAAAATATGAAGTGTTATTTTTATAATTACATTCATTTAGTACTAAAAAACCACTGATGATGAAAGATAGTTTGGTGCATAAGTCACAGTGGATTCTGTACAGATATTAAAAAACGTTATCCTGAAAAACATTATAATGCAGACTTTTCGTTATTAACTTTTCACAAGTGGCATCTAAGTTTTGAGCAAATTAAATAGTCAATATTTGGGTAATTCCAATGCAGGGTATCTTTTGGGAATTTTTTTGGAAATTTACTATTCGATTTATTAGAACATTAAATTCTTTGTTTCACGCCGTGAATCATATCGTATATGAATACTACCACCCTTACAATTATTTACATCTGAGTCATAACCATACAAAAAATTGAAAAACCATAAAAAATTTGCTAAATTTTAGTTATTTCGTAATTTTGAATTCTGTGCAGAAAAAATGTTTAAATTTATTATTTCAAAATACAACAAATCAGTTAAAATTAACCTATACCCGTTTTCATCCCTAATTTTTAATTTCAAACTGTATGAGTTCATTTAGAATTTATTCAGTTCATTTTCTAGGTTGATATCAGCACACTCTGACTCAGGCTTGTAAATATTACTCATTTTCGTTCCGTTTCATGCGTAGGTTTAAGAAAAAGATAGGGGGGAAAAGGGGAAGTGGAAGAAAACCTACGCAAAAGTGTTCCCTTTTACAAGCCTGCTCTGACTTATTCTACCGAGTTTATAGTTAATAATTAAAACTATTATTTTAGTCGAAAATTGTTAGTCAGGAATAAATCATCTAATCTTATGTTATGTCGCTTTGGCGTAGATTTGTATTTACTTCGATTTGGCCAAATATTTATTATTTTGACAACTACCATACATAAGTTATGTAACATAACTATTAACTACCATACATTAACTATTAATTAATTACAAGAAAATCAACTAGTAACTAAAAATCGTTAAAATCAAAATATACTAATCAGGATAAGTAATTAAAATTTTAATTATTTAGAAAAATCTCAAACAAAAATAAAATGTAATTAACTAGGATTTCAAAGTTTTCGAATATTTTTTATCAAAAACGTTTTTTTTTAATATGAAAATTCCTCTTTTGAAAACGGTTAACAGGTTCCAAAATCAGTTATTAATTCCACTTGATGGATATAGCAAAGGGTCGGCAAAATATAACTAACTGGATTACGTTTTGCGGCACATGGTTGCCCTTTTTTGCTATATTTTTTCAGAAACATCAAGTTATGTAATCTATCATAAAAACAAAGTTTATCTGGACCCACTTTTTTCGATTCATGTAAAGGTCAAGGACCTGGGGTGGAAAATCTAGTGGTTTGAACCCACTGGGTTCTGTTTTTGTGTGTATCAGAATATATAACTAAGGTTAGTATTTAGCTTATTTTGTCCTGAAAAAAAACAGTACCTAATCGATTTTTCAGATTTTTTCGATTTATTGAATTCTTTGAACTTTTGAATGATCTATAGATAGGAATAAATCCAACCATATGGGAATTATTAGGTATTATCAATCACTCCAAAGGTTGACACCCCTTAAAATTGTGTTTATTTTAAGAGGGGGGTAATTAATAACTAAAAACAACAATGGGAATCTGACAGAATGAGCTCCTAATCCGTGGGAAGAAAAAACTCTGGAAAACACTTTTTTCGATCATTTTTTTTAATTTCCCGAATCTGGAATCACGTTATTATATTTGGTACTAAATAATGACGGTGTAATAAAAGTAACCATCTTTTAACTCGTAAAAATACATTTTGTAAAGGTGCTTCAATCAATCGTAAATTGGAATAAGTAAATTATGTTTTGACATTCAAATAATTGTAGCCACCGTAAAATTATTTACAAGAGCTGGAAAATACCAGGGAAATTGTATACACCCCCGATATATCACCAGATGTATATCGGGAGATATATTTCATCAGAAATTGTCGCCAAAATTTGCTCAACCAGAACTTTTTTTGTTAGACTGAAATGGCAAACAACTATCGAATTTTAAGATATTGTTTACGTTTAACTCAGCATATGAATTCGCTTGTTTTACATAATGTACATAATCTAATGTTGTTGCTTGACAGCTGCCCATGGAGGGGAAAAACGAATTTTAAACAATTTTTGAATTTACTTTAAATTGAACGTAAGAAATTAATACATATTATAATTGAAAATATTTGTCTTTCGTGCCAAGGGGCCGCTGGCAAGCAAAAATTAAAAACAAGCGATCCTATCTCCTGGTACAGCTTGTAAAATGTTTTAATCTGAAAATATTATGTTTGCTGCCAGCGGCTTCTTATAAGATTGTCACGTGATAAAAAATAGACAGTTAATTACACATGATTTTTCAGAAAATTCCGTCAAAGCCTTGTTTTAACAAGAAAACTCGTCTCAAATTTCATTTTTTTACTCACTCGACCTTGAATTCTATAGAAATTAAAGGCCCTGGGAAAATGTGGAAAGATATTCCGTTTCTCCCTTTTAATTTCTTGACAATAAGCAACAAAAAGGGTGTGTTGTCCCCCTGGTGTTGATAACACGAGTCCGGAAAGATCGTTAACAATGTTCAGTTTTTATATAATCCGTTAAAATGTAACACTAAAATATTTCAAAGGAAACGCACCGATACCCAAATGGTTTCGATTTCCGAACATTACCACCGGATATAACCAGTAACAAAAACCTGCATTTGATCCTAGGTTAAATACCAAATAAAAGCTCGCAGTGAAGGTATTTTTATGAAATTTTTTTTAGCTCGTAGGGACCAAATTAAAGGAAAATAAGATATCCGAGTCTGTGCATATCGAGCATTAAAATTTCAATATGAAATATTTTAAATGTTTTTTTTTAAATCACTCACTATTGACAGCCTAGTGATCTCAGAATAATAAAGTAATCTTATTTTAGAGACAGTGATATTTTTTATCCCTAAATAGTTCGTCTCTACGAGTTAATTAAGGTTTTAAAAAGATATAAATTTACTTACGGAAGCTAAACCAGCATGACTGTTGAATAATGTGTGAGAAAATAAGTTAGCTGAAAGTCCTTCTGGATAAAGACTCATCGGTTTTTTGTCTAAAAGTATAAAGTAAAAAACCGGAAATGGGCAGAATTCAAAAGGCGGAAACAAAAGCGTGGAATAGGATATAAGGGGCTGACAGGTCCAGTTGGCATTTAGACAATTTTGTACGAAAATGCTCGTCAATACTTGGACGTAAATAACCGATAAGCTGAAAATTTTGGTTTCTGTCCGGCTTTTAGGGGGGGTATGAGGCGGTATATTTAGGATTCCATCTGACAGGTGCGGTCAACCTCTTATCAAGTAAGCACTCGAATTTTTTTTTTATCAAAAAGCACCATTACTACGCTAAATTACCGGATAATCGTCTAATTATTGACAAAACTTTAAAACCAGAAATTCAAATTTTGACCTAATTGACCGAAAAAGAGGCGATGGAATGGTTTTAAACATACATTTAACTCAATTTGCTATTTTGAGGTAGAACATATTCTATTTTAAGCGGCCAATAAAAATGTACAAAACTTTCCCACTCTTTTGAGCCGAATAATTAATGTTAATGACTCACCGTTTTTATGGTTGGAGCTGTCGGACTTCTGAAAATTAATAAGGTTAGTTAATAAAATTTTTATTGATAAACAACCCGGTTCATTTAATGGTTTGTTAACTTGCTAATATAGAAAAGGGGGATTTTGTAATTTTATTTTTTGAAAATTTTTCAATTTTTTGAAAATTAAAATATTAGAAATAAAGTTTTAAATTATCAAAAAAATGTTTTTTTAATGCTTAGGGCCTCGGATTAGATGGGTGGTCCGCGTGATTTGTGGAATCGCAAACCGGAAAAAGCCGTCGAGACGACAGCCGAAAAAAGTGATGACACAAAGAGCACACGGATGTATGGCCAGATAACATATACAAAAGAAATGAAATCAAAATAAAATGAAAAAACGGGTAAATGGACCGATGAAATCGTAGACAAAACAGCAAATAAAAATATTTACGAAAAAATGGATCTTTATCGAACGGTTTGAGTTTTTAATAATTATAAAGAAAGTAGAAAAATAAGTAAAAATAGCAATTTTTATTAATTTATTTTATTATGATAAAACAGCAGAACTAAAATCAGCCGATTGGAAACTAAGCATTAAACTTTGATCAAAATATTACAAAAAGTCTATTAAGAGATTTTTTGGAACATCAAACCATCTTATTTGGTGTACATTTAGCCTCTAGTATTGTTTTTGTATTTAATTGTTTTTCATTTTAACTATAAAAGTTTGGCAGAAAGAAGCGCTAGAGAGAAAAATATTTTGAAATTCGAAAATTTCGAACTTTTTAAAACTTTATATACGTCTTCGGAGTAAACAAGTCAGACTGATTCAAAAATGGTGTTCCAAATAAAAAGATGCAACCACGTATACAACTCCATAAAATAAGTTTTAATGTATTTTATACCGATCGATAAAGAACCAAGAGCACCCCAGCGCGTTGATTCGCTGATATTTCTAAGCCAATCAAATGGCTCTGTAGATAAATACCTTGCGGACATTTATCTGCAATATTCTTATAATCAAAAAGTTTTTAGTGGTTTGAAGGACTGTTTATGAACAAAATAACTACCTCGCCATTACTATCTGGCCTCGTATCATCATTGAGGCCAATGTCGTTAACGATATCGTCTTTAATGTCGGATAAATGATCTTGTTGTTCTTGTTGGTCCTCCTGTGGATCTTCCTGGGCAAAATCCTAGAAAAGAATAATATAAAGTTTGATATAAATGTAATAAATCTGGAACTTAAATAAACGAGGTTTTGGATCAGAAACTTGGCGCTTTTTAGACCATCAATTTATCAATTTCTTAATTGAAATGAATTAATAGATCAAGAAGGAGCTAAGTAGCTCAACATGATCAATGAATCAGGCTCAAATACAGTGGCTTAATCAAGGTTACAAATCAGAAAAAAAGTACTCTTTAAATATAATTAGTAGTTAATAGACGGATATGAATTTCCGAGCCAAATTATTCAAAATGTTAAAACTTTTGACAGTTTTTTCAGAGCGTATTTGCAACACTACACATTAAATTGTCAAAATTTATAACCCAAGAGTTAAATTGTCGGTTTTTAAATGTGTGTTACATACCGCCTGTGTTTCAAGTGGCGTCGAGACCATAAGTGATTTGTTTAAAATTACACCAAGCCTCATAGGGCTCTGAAAGCGGCTATATCGAGTTTCGTACAACGAATCACTTTTGGTCTCGAAGCCACTTGAAAATCAGGCGGTATTATAACAAATGTAGTGCTAAATGACCGATTTATTTTTTTGTGATGTTAACTCCTACAGTCAGAAAAAAATATTTTATAGAACCTCAAGTTAAATATAGTGCATTATGACGAGCGCGCTGACGGTTTCGGACTTGAAGAGTTAAATTATGAAAAATGCCAAAAATTTAATCCTGGATTGATAATTTTTTCCGATAAACTTATTTTAGAAAGCAATTTTGAGTACAATTTGCAGACAAACTTAGTAAAATTACTTTGAAAAAAAGCTATAGATACAAATCTTTTGGCTTATTTGAGCCTATTGTTTAAATTGACTAGAAAAAAGGTTTGTGAAGTGGAAGTAACCTCCCTAAAAATTCGGGTGGAAAGTGCGCTTTTTCTGCATGACGAGCTTTGAAGGAGTTTTTAGTTTGAAAATTAACAAATTGAGTGAGAAGCTCTAACACCGAAACAGAAAGAAGAAATTAATAAAAAATTTTCCCTTTTCGTCAATTGTCCCGGTTCAAGGGCCCTTACAGTCTAGTTTTTTGTGTATTTATTCAGATTTATCTATTTCACTAAAGGAACAAATGCTCCTTACACAAACTTGAAAAATTTAATTTCAAAAGGGAACCTTTTCTATCCCCTTATAAATCAAATAGATTCGACCCGGAAATATTATGAAAAAATTATTATGAGGAAATAATTTGCTTCACCTGGCACGATGTTGATAATGGAATTTAATTTTTAAATGTTAAACTAATAAACCCCATCAAAAAATATCTCAAACGCTCGGAAAAAAACATTTTCGATGACAGTAAAGTTTTGCGAACTTAAAGACAAAATTCGAACAGCACTTCCCAGGCTATTTTTACTCTTCATACGGTAAGGTAGGAACGGCAAATAAATTTTGCGTGACAAAGAAAATTTATATTGTTTATTGTAGAGAATTAAAAATAAATAACTTTTTAAAGTCAGATATCATTAAGACGGCATTTTTTTATTTTTTCTAAAAAAATTTCTATACAATTTTCGAAAAATGCTGATTCTCAGAAAATGGGACATAATTTTTTTTCCGAAATTTTTCCTTAGTCAATTTCAGCACATAACCTAAAAGTGCTCCGAAAATGAATAAAATCTGAGCTGGCCGATTTTTGCCGTTCCTACCTTATCATACGGTATGAATCATACAATTTTTTCAGTGTAGAATTTCTGACCCAAAGAAAACGAGTCGGTATCTTTTGACTCCAAACGGGGTCAAGAAAAGGTTTACCTTCTCTTGACCTCAAATTGGTCTGAATGAAAAATATGTTGTTAAAACGCAACGTCATGATTATGCGTCATTAGGGTAGTTGACGAATTTCACCGACTGCACTGGCGCACAGTGATAGACATAACTTATGCTGCATAAGTAGGGTCAGTACTGGGAGACTTATCTGCAAAACTAAACCCCTCGGTACGGATTCTTTGAGTTTATGGGAGTTAAACTTTCTCGAAAAAATGATTCCGACCATGAAAAAAAATTTTGGAGCCACCAAGTGGTCATAATTTAAGTATGAAAAAACAACTTTTCGGGCTTTGAAACGCGCTATAAAGGTTGATTTATTATTGATTTTCAGTGCTATTATACTATCGCGTTACAAAAACTGAAAGAATCCGTACTGAGGGGTTTAGGTTTGCAGATAAATCTCCCGGTACTGACCCTACTAATGTGACATAAGTTATGCCTATCACTGTGCTCCAGTGCAGTCGGTGAAATTCTTCGACCACCCTTATGACGCATAATCATGACGTTGCGTTTTTCACAACATATTTTTCATTCAGACCAATTTGGGGTCAAGAGGTAAACCTTTTCTTGACCCCACCAAGGCAATATATACTAAGGACAAAAAAAGACGATTGACCAATTTGGGGTCAAGAGAAGGTTCCCCAAGAAAACAATAGATACAAAACTTTTCAAATTGTCCGAAACGATTACTAGAGTTTTTAATTTGATTCGTACGAATACATTAGTATTGTACTTAACCCCCACCTGCACGAGCGTGTTTCATAACGCAGAGACCAAAAATATTGTGGGGAAGTGTCATTTTGGCTGGCGGAATATCAGAACAGACCCCCGATAGTTCCCCTTATTTTTAATTTCAATAATTTTGGTGAGGTCTAGAAATTTCTCATCCGGAAATGCATTATTTGGAGGTAACATTTGGAGGGGAGAACTTTGGCAATATTAATTTTGACACTCGGCGCCACCTGGTGGGGAAAAGAGCTATTTCGTCTATCTCGTGACTGGAACCAAATATGAATGTATAAGTATACTTATAGGGGTAGAAAAACTACCCCTATAAGTATACTTATACATTCATATTTTTCAAGCAAAAATCTTTTACATTATTAATTTTCACACACGGCAACCACCTGGTAGTGAAAATAGGCTTCAAAACACCTCTTGAGTAATATTTTTCATTTTAAAGCACTGAACTCTTGCAATTTCAAAACCATAAATATTAATTTCAAAATCTAAAAAGCTATTTTTGCGGTCAGCAACCTAGTAAATACTATGTGTGTGTTCTGAAACACTCTCGTGCAGGTGGCGGGGGGGCGTAGGACATCTCGTGCAGGTGGGGGTTAAGAAAATGTAAGAACTGTAAGAAATTTTTTTGGCACTTTCTAGAATTCCAGGCAAAAATTTAAAAATCGGTGGGCTTATTTTTAAACCTGACTTATAACCTCAAAAACCGTTCACATTCCCCTTGAATACACGATGCTGAGCAAAGAGGTGTTACGAAAGATTTATAATTAAAATTAGTAACAATAATCAGATGTTTCACCGGTAGATTAGTTGTTAAATTTTTAATCACCTTGGTTTTTCCAAATCAAGTTCATGTAATTATGAGAAAATTAGTATTATTGTCATTTTTGATAATTGACGACTTCTTTTTTGAAACACATCCGTAAAACCTCCATTACAGAAATCACAATATCTCAAAAGCAATAAATTGTATTTTTTAATGAAGTGTCATAAAACTTATTTTAATCATAGCTTAATCCTGATAAATTTGTCTTCGAGTGGCACATTTCGAGACGTTGATAAATTTGACGAAATCTGTTGGCAATTAATAGCCAATAAAAATCGAGGATTTCTCACATGGATTCGCGCGAGAAAATGTTCGAAATCACGACGGTCAAAGTTAAAATAAACTTCATATGAAGAATCTTTTCGTCAAAGATAGTTTCAGACCGGTTGATTTCTTGATATTTCTTCAAAATAAAAAAAATGTAGACCATACTTCTACTTGTATGTGGGGTGGTCCCCGTGGTATCAAGTTTAATTTAACTGATGCATCAATAGAATGTCCTGATATGAGGATCATTAAGTCTCTAATCGTGCGAAAAAAACAAACGTCATGGAATATCATCCGATTTAATCAATGATAATGAATCCGATAGATAAATAATTTTCCTAAAAATTTAAGGAGGTTCAACGGATGAGAAGATTACTGCGACAAACTCTTAAATAATGAATTTCTATTTTTTGCAATCTCAGCCATGTCCGCCTCAAGACGTTGAGCGAGCGGTAACACTTTTTAACATCTGTTTTATTACGAATTATTATAAGGACAATATGGCAAGAAATACTTGAAAAATAAATTTGCACACAAATATTCTAGAATTACATTTAAAAAATATGAATTGCAAAAATTAAATACAAAATTTCGCGTTCATACGGTTAATCAAAATCACCCAATTTGACCAAAATATTCTCCTATCTCGGCTACTTAACAAAAGATTTAAAATTAATTTTTCCCAAAAAATGGATTTTATTTTAAGAGTGTCACGCGTATATTATATGGTAATAACATGTATTTTTCGGTTTCACTCACTAGTTTCAAAACGCTTTCAACTTCGGCCTTTAATCATTAGACTACTCATAAGATTTTAAGTACGCAGTAAAATGTGATCTTTTTTCAAATCAAATTAATTCAAGCACTGTGCTATTCACCCTATCATTTCTTTTAATTTGATATGAAAAAATGGCGTTATGAAAATTGGATTTAAAGACAAAAATACTAAATCTAACGCTGAAATGGGAGATTTTACACAGATTATTTGACAATATGAAGAAAAATATTTTTCAACAATGATCAATTTTGATCTCTTTCATTCTGAAAATGTGTTTTTTTACGAAAAATATAGTATTTTCATTATAAAACTAATAGGTTGAAATAAGAATAATAAAATTCAGTTAATTTTAGTATTCGGACAAATCGTGTTTCTTTCATTTCAAATAATTTAAATTGACTACTTTTGATCATTTTGAATTTCGAAAATATGAAAATCTGCTTTTGTTTCGAAAAGAACTAATTTTTTATCATAAAACAACTCAAATTGCGTGATTTTGTCGTATTTAAGGCATATTTTTTCGAATACAATTTTTATGAATAGTGGATAATGAAATTCGCCGTGAAATCGCCCTCGTAATTTTAATGTTATTTTTAATCCTGTTTGCATAGTTTTATTATTTGATCTGTTCTTTATGCGATTTTTATATATTTCTTCAAAATTCAATTGAGATTAAGATTCTTTTGTCAATTTAGCTAGTGTGCGATTTCCAAGCTCTCTCGAATACATAACTGTCAACGCACCTTATTTTACCAGAAAATATCACATTTTTAGGTGATGTGTTTGTAAGGGGGTGAGCGATGTTGTTGTTTTTATATATTTTTCTAATTTCCGCAAAAAGTGCCAAATATTATGAGGTACAACAAGGATGGAAAACGGGGGGAAATTTGGTTAATTTTGATTTCTTAGTCTAGTTAATAATATTAATTGTTAAATCAAATATTTAACTTCGTCAACCAACAACACGAGTCGATTAATAAGATATCAAATTTATCAAACAGACCCGAAAAATATCATCAAAAAAATGTGCAAAAATGCGCGCAATTTATTGCGGTTAACCTCAAAAATAATCTAATTTTTCACGCCAAATTTCTCTCCAAATGTAGTATTCTATTAATTGTAAAACTTACCCTTGGATCGTCCATCTCAGGATTTTCTGTTTCCGGATTTATTTCCGACGGCATTTTCTCGGGATGTGTTCCGGGCAGAATGTTCTCTATTTTTTAGTAGTTTTTTTCTTATTTAATCTCTCTGTTGTTTGTATGTTTTTTGATTCTCAATTTAACAAAAATCGCGTCGGCAATCTGGACCCTAGAAAGACAATCGGGTCAGCAAAAATAAAATCTATTTTTCTCGAGGCAAAAAAAATGTAAAATATATTTTTTTCTATTTGTATTTTTTCAAGGGGGCAAACTCGTAATTTTTTTCCGTTTTTTTTCGGTTGCAAGGTGCTGAAAAGAACAAACGAGTGGTTAGTGTCGGTCGGCTACTTTTTTGGGCCGCCGCTTCAAACGCTTTGAGTGACGGCGCCAATCAACACGCGCGCATTGCGCCTCCTTAACTCGCGCTGCCATCTCTCTCGCCCTAGCCTCGCCTGGCTTGCACCCTTAAGCCCCCTAGCCCCACCCAGCGAGCTAGCACAACCCTATGCATTTAGGCATAATGTTCCTTTTTTCCTTCCTACTCTCTTTTTTTCACCGTGATGAGGGAGCGGTAGAGAGGCGGCTTCTTAAGGGGGAGACCCACGTCCAAACTAATCGCTGACTGGCTTTGATCTGACCGTTGTAAGACCATCCTATTTTTGAGCTTTAAAGTTGAACATTGCGACAAATCAAACATAATTTGTAACTTTTTTACCCACAATTTTCATTAGAAAAACATGAAATTTACATTTTAACTCTCACGCCTTCAGATTTATTACCGGAAATTGTTTTAGACTATGTAAATTGCTAAAAATACAGATAATTTGAGCAAATGTTGAATAAATTGGTCAAATAAATTATTTTTCGACATGTATTAAGTTTATTTCAGAATCGAAAAATGTGCAATTTTTCAAAGATTTTACGATAAATTGATGTTTTTACTGAATTTGAATGAAAATATTTGATCTATTCACCGTACTTTTTAAAATAAAGCTAATTAATCATTGAAATGAGTGATTCCAAAATCTAAAAATTCCACTTAATTGACCCTAATTTTACTCATTCTTTCCTTATCTGATTGCATTTTTGTGAAAATGGCTTGAAATGATAAAAATCGATAGTAAAGTAGGCTAAATGGTTACGCATTCTATTTGTTTAGTCGAGATAAAATTATAAAATCAATAAAACACATCATTCAAAAATATCATTATTTCGGCAACTGTGGAACCAAGTTCTTAATTTAATATAATAGCGTCCTACTTATAGCTCAATTATTTGTATAGGCGTAAAAATGGGGGTAAATAGTGGGGTTCGTAAGCTTATATATCGATTTTAAAATTTCTTGACAATCTTATTCAAAATCCTTATTTTGGGAATGAAAATTTATATTCACTAAAGTTTAGTGACTAAACTGAATTCAAGATATAGAAATTTCTGAAAATTAACACAGTCGAGTCGAAAATTTCTCTATCTTATGGTTTGGAACCTAAGTGAATAATTCCAAGAATAATGATACTTTTTCAAAAGTGCTTTTCACGGGTAAATCGTAATCTGAAAATCGGACGGAATTTTTTTTTTCGCGATTTCTGTTTTCGTCATCTAGTTTGATTTTCAAAGGGGAGTCTTTCAGTTAAAATTAAATTCGAAATTTAACTTTATAAAATTATGATTTTATTCAAAAATTCAAATTTGAAGTTTACACGAACCTTATCAAATGATGAAATCATATTAATAGTTATTTAATTTAATAGGGTCCGTTTAAACTTTCTTAAATTAATAGGTAAAATTAAAAAGTTTGCATGTTGCCAGTAAGTCTACTACTCTGATTAAATTACGTGACCTCATATATAAATTGGTTGAAAGCTATCAAAAAATCATGCTATAATTCAGCTTGTCCCGGAAAATAAAAAAGTGAGAAATTTAACGATTTTTCATCAACGATCTGGAGACGGGAATTTAGTTTTTAGATTAACAATTTTATTATTGATGATAAAACCGGGACGATTTTTGATCACATTAAATTTATTTGAATGGCACCTTGTTCCATCAAGTACTGGGGCCGAAAGTCGTTAGAAATAGTCGACAGATTTATTAGGTGGACGCCGTTTATGCATCGAAAAGTTTTATTAACCGTTTTGTTCGAAAATATAGACACCGTTGTTCTCACTTTACTGTTTCCAGGAAATTAGTTCAAAATTTAAAAATTTCGTTTTTATTTTATATTATACCTTCTTACAACATCAACTTTTTTATTCAACGTGCTGTTAATTACGAACCGTTTGATTTCGAAATTATCAATATTTCTTCGAATAATTGTGAGAATAGGTTTTAATATGCTTAAATTGAAAATGGTCATGCACTTTTATTAACTATAGGGGCCAAGAATGAGGTATGCATTTTAAGTCGATAAATTTCAACACCAATTTTTTTGTCAAACATTGTCAAACATCTCTTTAGAAAAATGCGCAAAGAAAACTCAGAATGTAATAAAAAATTTTCATAAATTTTCGATTCAAAGTATTCTTCTTACGTATTTTAAAAAAATGGGCATTTCTAAATACAATACAATATTGTCAATATTTAAAAATGCTCGATGAAAAAAGTAAACCTTTCCAACAACTGGTAAATATGTGTGATTTCTGAAAAATCCAGTTGTTATTATTATTATGGATTACGTATAAGTAAGTTCAGGCAAACTGTTTCAGTTTATTAAATCTTCGGTGTTGATTTTTCACAAATCAGAAAGTCATATTTTTTTAAAGTTCGGTCATTCTTAAAATTTATGTCTTAAAACTGATATAATAGCTTTTTACATTTTTTATGAATGTCACATGTACAATCAAGACGGTGTCTTTTAGTAGATGGTATTATTTTTGGAGCTATGATTCATATTGAGAAAAAGAGGGCAAAAGTTGACAAATGAGCGCCGTCGATATTTCTTATTATGAAATAAAATATTTTCAAAAAATTAAATTGAATAATAAGAATTGATTTTAATGGTCGATAATAGTGCGAAAAAAACGAAAATTAAATTTAAGTCAAAAAGGCATGACTTTTTAACTTCATTAACAGGCTAGAACAAATTAGGCGCGGTCATTGGTTGGTGAGATAACCTATGTAAGAAATACCTCCTTTTCAAAAAGCCAGTTCACCTCAACTTCATTGTAACAGTTAAATTCAAATGTAAAGTTCCTCCCATAATAAAACTGGAGAGTTTTCTGGTGTAACAAGCTTAAAAATTACTTTTTATTCCGCTTATAAATTTGTTGCTAGAATATAGTCGTTTTAAGTGTTTCAAATACTCCGAATATCATTAATATGTGCCAAAACTCCAAAATGTATAATAACATTTAATTGATAACATAGTTAAAATGTCAATTTCGCCTAATAATGATGTCCTAAAAACCTGCGGTCTTATACGGTTAACCGAGTTCCAAATTTTAAGTGTCTAAATTGGGCTATAACATATTTTATATCGAATGATAACATGATTGTGAACAAGTATTCTTTATAAAGTAGATTATTCATTTGATCTTATTCCTAACAGAAGCTTATCGGAATTATTAATTCATTTATTAGTTTTATTCATTTTCTTCAATTAATTAAAAAATCTTTATAAAACCATCCTTGGATAAATACCAAAATTTGACGCCTTATATTTATGGATTACAGACCCTCAGAGGACAGAACCTGAATATTTGAATGATACAAACAATACGGAATACTAGAACCCAATCATAACCCTGAATTGCAGAATAGGTCGATTTCATTGGTCAGATTTGGAAGCGATCAAACAATCAAATGCTCAGATTCCACATTTTTTTCAAATATTCAGGATATGTCCTCTGAGGGTCTGTAATCCATATAGATTACCGCCCTCGCCGCACCGATCCTGGATATTTGAATGATGCAAAATGCGAGAATATGATTGGGTGGTGATTGAGCTGGTCATTGGCTGCAAATTTTTAATCTTTTAAATATTCAGGATCTGTTGACTTTTCCATCTTTTCTCAGACTTTCGATCAGTTAAAAGCTAAACCTTAAGAATAACCAATATGATTATATACAAAAAGTAGCCTAGAAAAATTCAACAAAAACCGGATAGAAAATAATGCTTCTGATTGATATAAATTTCAACCAATGAGAATCGCGCTAAAACTTCGAAATTTTTAAAAAATATTATCATTTTTTTAATAATCTAATGCTAGGATTTCTCCTCCAATTAATCATTTCGGAAATGTCTGATGTTTTCAGGCAGCCCGCACTATCAGTGGGTTATTTTGTGGAATGATCTAATTTAAAAATTGTTGAAAAATTAGTGTTCCTGTTCAAAACCGAGTGGCTTCTCAAAAATAAGCCACGAATGAATTTTGCAAAAAAAATAAGGTTTAAAAACCAATTATCTTTAAAATAAGAAAAACTTTCGAAATTAACACTAATATAATTAAAATAACGAATTGTATATACTGAAATTATAATAAAAAGATGAAAAAAATCTCCGCTTCTGGAGAAACTGCACAATCAGTTTATGCACAAACTTCAATAACCGTAAACAGTTTTTAATTTGCTCAACAGTCTTTTGGCAGAACTGAGTATAAACTAAAATGAAATCTAAAGTAGAATATACAAAAAATATTGTTGTCCAAAAATTTTTTAACTGGAAAGTATAGATGAACTTTCAGCAAAATTAATGAATTTAATAATTATAAAAACATCTAAAAAAAAATTAGTCACCAAAATTTTTCTAAGGTTCTACTTTTCTTTCCATTCAGGCCTCGGCATGCAGGTTATCCCAAACTTAACTTCAAAGGAAACCCCTGCAGACAGTGAAACGCAAAGACTATTTAAAATAAGAAATTTCAAAAGTTACAAATGGGTATCGATTTTATTAGTGCATCTTGTAGAGATTTTTTTGGTCATTTTAAGTAAGTTTTGTTTGTATTTCAAAAAAAATTCGAAAAAAATCGATTTTTCGTTCAGATTTTTGAGATTTTATAGGGGGGTTGCCGACCGAGTTCTAGCGAAGCCGTGTGAAGAGCTATAGGCTATAGCGCTGATTTTTTGGCGAGTGGAAATTAAGCGTTTTTCGGTTACCCGTTTTTTTTGTTTTCGTGTCGGCGACCATTATTTGACCTCAAATAACCGGTCAAAGTCCTATCGTTCCAGCTGATGACCTGACAGGATCTGGTGTAGTTGGTTTAACAATAAAAAAAATCCTACTATTTATTTTTCTTTACTGTATACCTGTAAACGTAATTACATGGTAATCATATCTCACTGCAAGTTCAAGGTCAATTTCAAGGACATCGTATGGACTTACTTGAGTAAGAGTACCCACAAAATAATCTGCAGTGTCGAATTTCTGAAGAACTTATTAAAAACTATGGGTCAATAGATATGATCAATTTTCAAGGTCAATCTCAAGTTGATCATTAGGACTTGAAAATACTATCAAAAAATCCCTCAGGTCGACTTTCTAGCGAAGGTATTAGCAACTATGATTGAGGATTATTTTGATGGTATTTGCAAATGAATTCGATGACCTTGAAATTGACCTTCAACTTTGACCGGTTGGTCGGTGTGCTCTAAATAAAAAGAAACGGAAAAATCTTTAACTCTTGTTTGCAGAAAACGAATTGCTAGCTCTTAATTTGACGCCTTTTAGAGCTACAAAACTAGGAATTTTTTTTCGATACAAAATTTCGAAAACGAAACAAATCCTGAGTCTTAAAATGACCAGAAAAAAATTCTTTACAAAATGAGCTAATAAAATCGATACCCATTTTTCACTTTTGAAATTCCGTATTTCAAATCGTCTTAACCCCTGGAATCACAGAAAAAAAGTTCCGCCATGGCACCAGAGCCGATATATCGGCTCTACTTTGGACGTAGTTTACAGAAAGCTCAAGGTAGTTGAAGCTCCAATTACTTTTGAAATAGGAAGTTAAAAAGTTATGTTTTTGCATCAATCATTTCAAATTCTAGAATTTAGATTTTTAGTTCCAGAAAATATAGTTGGAAAACCAAGGTGTAGCGTATCACGTGATACGTGCTCATCATAGTCTTCACAAATTTTATTTTTATGGGTACCAACTGCCAAGTATCTGCCCTACGTCACACTTAAATCCGATTAGATCTATATATTATCAATCAAAGTTATTTTTAAAAAAAGGTGAAAAATACACAATTTCTATGAAAAATGGCTAATTTTCCAAATAAAAGCAGATTAATAACTTTTTATTATTATTTAATTTATATAGTAATCAAGTGACAGTGTGGACAATTTTTGATTGATTAAATTAATTTTAAATTAAATATTTTTTTCATGGAATACTTAAATTGAAAATTTTGAAATTTCACTTCCAAAAAAAATCTGTCCAAGATACGTATAAATCTTATTGTTAATGTTTTGTATGCACAAAACACTTTCCTAAAAACTGGATTATCTCAATTTGTATTTGATGTTAGTTTCGAATAATTTTTCCGAAAGAAAAACTTCGGCGAAAAATCTCAAAAAATCAACTCCCCGTAATATTCGAACCAAATATCCAAGAAATAAATTATTATTTTTTCGGAATCACTGCAAAATCTTTATAATGTATTCGGAAGAAACAATTCTGTGACATTTTTTTGCCCTTTTTAGAAGGTTTATAGGTAGGCTTTGAGCCGATATATCGGCTCTATGATTCCAAGGGTTAAAATTGACCATATTTAAAAAAAAAACATTAAAATGGAATTGTGATTTTCAATTTGTGAAGTACCACCCTTTTTAGTTGTCTACAAATATCATCTTAAACTACTGCGTTCATCTATTTTATTAAATTGTTTATCAGCAAGTGTTCATAAAACTGAACATTTTCTGTATATATCATTATCGTTTTATTTTTTTCATTAATTCAAAGCACTCAACTATTAAACACTTATTATGCACATCAAAGCAGACCAATTTATTACATGGCTATTAATTCAGTATCCGTGGCCATTAAATCATTAGCTGTGTTTTTCTTGGAAAAATTACAGTTCACATTTACACTGTTCATATATTTTACATAATGTAAAATTTGCCACTCTGTAGATTTTTTGAGAAAATTAATTATGTGACATAATAAAAGAAAATAAAGATATAGGAATCATTAAGTATCGGAGACATAATCATACATTTTATAGTAAGGTCCCAACCATTAGGAATTCAAAATTAAAGTGTACAGTGCCCTAAATGTAAGTAAGTTACAAAGCGAACGAATTCCAACCAATCACAGCGTTTTTCTCCTAATTGGACACTGATACGCGTGGGTTTAATTTTGAGCTATAGCTCGAGAAATTTTAAAAAGCTTATTAGGCATTGTTACATATTACAATTTTATTGTAGTTTTAAGGTTAAATGTCACAGAGCTAAACAAATTAAAATTAAATTTTCCACCGAATTTTTATTTAATATACAGTATGTAAAATTTTCTCTTGGACAAAATCAGTGCTGACACCTGACCCCTCTGCAATTTCAGTAAATATTTCAAAGTATGTGAGGCGACGACTTACCAAGTAAAACCGCTTAATATTTTGAATGCATACACTGAGTTTGAAACTGAATATTCTTAATCGCAGGCGGGGATCAGGTGTCAGCACTGATTTTTTCCAAGAGAAAATTTTACATACTGTATGATTAGTAATTTCTATTTATTTCATCAAATTCGAATTTTAAACAATATTTGAAATAGAAATGAGGGACTGAGTATCCATACAAAATATAAATTATTCAGATATATACATACTAAAACGTTTGGCTAGATCGCTATCGACGCCTTTTTTTTAAATTTTTACTTGGGGCGCTCCTGAGCTCGATTTTAAAAAATTATCAAATTTTAATTTAGCTTTTCTCAAGGTTGTAGAAATGTTCTGAAAACATTTTTGAAATCTCCGCCGTCGATTGAGTCATAAACACAGTAAATATTTTATTTTTTGAAAATTGATCAGCAAAATGACGTTCTATGATTTGAAATTACTTATAGAGAAATTTTTGAAAACATTCAGAATTATTTTATTTTTAAGAAGTTTACTGACTTTAATCAACTCAGTAAAATATTGAAAATGCTGTTATTTGGTATGAATGAAAAAATAAGTTGAGACCCTACATTGTATGGCATACAACCGCCTTATAAACTAATTATAACAAAATGAAAGACAAAATTCAGCAAAAAAAATTCAAATTTTTTTTGCGCTCATTTAGGCGTCTACATGCAGATTAAACTAAACTTTAAAGGAAAACCCTGTCAAAATTGAAACGCACATACTATTTACATTTTGTTGGTGATAGGAGAATCTACAATACAATTTAACAAAATTCTGTTGAAATTATTAATAAATCTTTATTAAAAAAATCCAGATTTATTTATGTAATTTATTATACGACCTATCTGGAACCTTTTTGAGTGATCTACAAATGTCATGTTAACTACTTTGTAAACCTGTTTTATTTAATTGTTTACCATAAAGTAGTCTGAACATTTTTTATATATATTCAGCGTTTTAGTTTACCCGCTAATGCAAATCACTCAACTATTAAACACTTATAAATTATAATGCACATCAAAGTAAACCAATTTATAACATGGACCATGTTAATGATTTAAAACATGGCAGTAACTTAGTAGAGTTTTTTCTTGGAAAAAATGATCGTTTACATTTCTACGATAGGATAATAAATCGCCTTAACAGTATAGCCTACAGTTAATGCTTCAGAGTAGTAGCCTTCGGTACATATATTCTACATACAACCCTAATCTTGGAGACCGTTATTTCCAAACAATAAAGCATGGGCGAATCAGCCAATCGAGGCGAATGTAAAATCAGTTTGAATCCAAAACTCCCCTACAAAAAACGATCTACCAGATTAGTATTGTATATAATGATGCTAGTCGATTGAAATATATGATTTTCTGAGGTTTTTGCTTTATGCTCGATTAAATCGTAAATGTCTCTGATTTTAATGAAGGTAGAAAATTACACGAAATAAAAATGACTCATTCTTTTGAAACTGAATATTTTTTTATATGAAATTCGAATTTTTTTTTAGGAAAGCATAGTTAAGGAGGTTGTAGGGTCTCCATCTTATCTCGTAGGCTCTATTTCTGACGACGCGTCGCCATTCACCATTTAATCGCACTTTACGATACTTAATCATTAATGACAAGATCAGTTATAAAGTTAAAGATAAACTTTAAAACAAAATGACGTTTGTGCGTTTTTTTTAAAATTTTTACTGTATACAGTACTTATTTTTGCAAAAAATATTTGAATCACCCAATAAAAACCTTTCATCGTGATCAAAAAAAAATTCTAAGACTTTTTTCCCATTACACTATAACCCAAAAATGATCACGTGACCGTATATTCAAGAAATAAGGTCGGCCAAAATAGTACTGTTTTTTTTCAAACATTGCTTAAATAACTTTTTGAAAAAATTGAAGAAGTTCTTTAGAAGTTTTTAGGGTTTTTTCAATTACACCAAAGTCCTAAAACAATCACGTGACCTTCAAATTAAGAAATGAGGTTTTAGTTCAAGTACACAAATAGTACTCAAATTACGCCGAAAAATTGTGAGGACTAATAAACACATAATCTAAAAATTTTGAACATAACTGCTGATGGGCACCATTTTTGAAATATTTATACTAACTTTTACTGGTCTCGGGTCTTTTTTCCCGCATTTTTTCTTATGGCTTTTTTAGAGCTTCGTTATCAAAATGAGTCAGAATATGTTTAAACAATGAGTAATCTGTAAATGCATGTAATGTGAAAAAAAATAAAATTAGAAATTTCAGATTATTTGGATTTTTTTTTTAACCAGATTTTTGTACTTTTGTTTTTCGACCTCAAATATTGAAAATATAAACATTGGTTTCTCGAATTTGTGTTCAGTAGCACAAGATCTTTCTTTTGACCTTTTTTTAAAGATATTTCAAGAAGAAAAAATATCTGAAATTTGGAAAAATTCACTTCCGGTATAACAAAAATCTAATTTTCTAGAATAATAGGCAAAAAATAAGTAAAATAAATTTTGCAGGGATAAAAGGACGAGTGATTTGAAGTTTTGGGCAAAGTTTGAAGGAAGTTGATATAAAAATCAAAAGATAAACATGTTTTAAAAAAAATAATTTGGTTAAAAACACAGTATTTCGGAATTTTAGAACAGCCGAATTGAAATTTTTAGAAAATTTTCCACCCTCATCCTCAAACGTTCATAGTTATCTGTATTCCCAAAAATTTAGGTCTTTCTGATAAACCGTCTTCTAGAAAATGCCGAAAACCACTTTTTTCAATGCGGGAAAAAAGACCCCGACCCTTTTACTGTCAGTAAAAATAACACATTATATGTATTTCAACTTAAAATATCAAATGTCTTTTCGGTGAGAATGCTTGAGGGCAAAGTAAACAAGTTTTTGATTCCCTATCAATCACCTAAATTCCGAGATTCAAATAAGAAGCTTATTTACTCTGCATGTAAAAATAAACCCTTGTGAGTACCCACCCGATCTTTTAGTAGGTCGACAATGAGACAACAAAGGAATAATACGAAAAGTACCTTTTGACCTCTTAAGAAGGAAAGAAGCACACTCCACATGAAGTTCTATCAAAACGGAAGTATCAATCGTGAGAAATCAATTTGATTTTTTATCCATTTTGATTTGATTTTGGATTAAGTTTTCTTAGATTTGACCTATAATTTGTTGATCAAGAAAATTAAAAAAAAACAAAAAATAGTTTTTTCAATTTTTGAACATTGACATTTTAGAATTTACGCCAAACCAAAACATAATTTGTAAAATTAATCTTAAATAATAAGAATGATTATAGTCGCGGCATAGCGTGAACAGTATGTGAGTAAATTTTTTTAAGCGACAAGGATTTCGAATTTTTCAAACTCTAGAGAAAAAGATTTTTGGCACGTGTTTTCTGTCTTCAAATCTTTTTAATAAATTTTTTTCATTATTGGAAAAAACGCGCTTTAAAGTGCTCAAGATTTTGAAAATTTTTAACGCAGTTTTAAAGTTAAATGTTCTATAAAAATAGGCTTTTCGGGCGTAGATAAGGTTCCAAATATTGCAAAGTTATTTTTTTTATTCTACATAAAATTGACTAATTAAGCGTTTTCGCAAAAATCACTCGTAACTACGTAGATATGGTACAGCCAAACTCTGGTGCAGGGATCGGCAAAAGCTGGGCCACAAATTGTGTTGGTTATATATATATGTAACATATATATAACCAACACAATTTGTGGCCCAGCTTTTATGGGCCCAGCTTGTGGCCCAGTTTTACATATAATATGTTAGACATATGTCACATGGGAGGAAAAAGAGGCTAGGTTTAGGGGTAGAGCGAATGTGGGCCAGACCTGGCGGTCAATTTAATCTCGAAATAAATTAGTTTTGGTTTTTATTTTTTTGTGCTTGTAAATCGTTAGCTTTAACAAGAATAAATTTGTACGCTTTCATTAAAATATTTTTTATCTCATTAAGCGAAAGATTTTGGGCAAGGGTACAAAACGCAGGCCAAACGCAGGCAAAAAAAATAATGGGCCCCGCTCATGGGGCCCAATTGAGGGTAAAACGCCTCAGGAATCCGAAATTTCCGAAATTAGGTTAAGCTCTAAAATTGACCACGAAAGCGCTAAGAGCAAACGCGGGAGCCATTATGCAAGGCTAAAAAAAATGAAGCCTTCGGGAGTATCGGTATGGAAAAGCCCGAAAATTGGACCGTAAATTTGAAAAAAAATGTCCGACGTCCAGCCCGGCTAGAGAGCAATAAGTTAAAATAAGAAGAATGTTTTTTTCAAATAATGAGATGGTTATCTTGTTTGCAATCAATTTTGCATTTTCTACATATTTTTTCAAATGAATACACAAAGTTTCAGACATCACTATTTATAATTGGCCTTTTTATCAAGAAAAAGTTTTTTTTTTGTCGATTTGTTCTAGTCGATCAAAAAAAATATCGATTTACTTTTTTGTTCTAAATTTCGCTCGAATTAGCATTCGATACAAATTTTTCTAAAATTTTTTCAAAACAAAAAATATTTTACGTAGCGTTTTTTAATGAAAAGCTACTTTGTCCAAGTATAATTACTCCGAGATAAGAGATATTCGAACAAACGGTTTTTTTATCATTTCCAAAGTAAATGTTTGACATTGGGAATTTTTGTTTTTTCAAGTCACTGGTAATGTAGACTTTTTGAATTAGCGGTTTTTCTAAGGCATAACATGGGGAATTTTTCGAAAAATTAATGTTTTTTGGTATTATATTTGAATCTAAATGTTTATTTCGACACTATTTCAATAGTAATGTTCTCCCGCAGGCCCTACCGGAGGTTGTATGTTTTTGGGTACATCTTGGGCATGACAACCACTTGATTTGATGTGAAAAACAAAGATTGATGGCGCCAAGAAAATTAATTTCTCATATGGTGAACCGTTAATGCATATCCATAAATTAAAAGTATTTATTAATTATCAATTTAGAGATTTTTATTAGGACTTCTCTCTTTAATTTTATTAAGATAAGCAATTGCTGGGGCTTGTATTATGTGTATTGTGTACAACTTAGGGCATGCCGAAACTTTTTGAATTCCTTATGCAATTTCAAACAGTATTTGGCCCTTCCCGGGGCGGCCTGGCCGGG
Organism: Oikopleura vanhoeffeni; assembly: GCA_004367855.1. Classification (NCBI taxonomy): domain Eukaryota; kingdom Metazoa; phylum Chordata; class Appendicularia; order Copelata; family Oikopleuridae; genus Oikopleura; species Oikopleura vanhoeffeni. The sequence goes on along the minus strand of SCLH01001634.1, from coordinate 2,323 downwards.
GCTATTCACCACTGTTACAATTTTGTTAAAAGACATTGTGTACACTAAGGAGCATATGGCAAATTTTATTTTTGTCTTACTGATACAAAAACATGGGAATTTTCGAATATTTTTTTTATTATATATATCGAAGATGACGCCCTAGTGTAATTTTTATGTCAAATAACAACATAAAAACAATAGCGGATTGACATAAAATTACAACTAGGCAGGGTTTCTTCGAATATCGATCTAATTTTTTAAATTTGACACAAATTTCAATAGTCATTGCCTTCCCAGCGGGGCCCTGCCGGGGGCTCTCAATATGTATTATTGTGTACACTTAGGCATGCCAAAACTTTTGGATGTAAATCCTGGATTGGATACAGAAATATGTGATTCCCATGGGAAACCACCGTCAAATATGCAATTCAAATAAAATAATGTAATTAAATAAATAAATTAAGATTTTGATTAAAGCTTCTCTTTTAATCATATAAGAAAGGCCATTGCCTCTCCGGCGGGCCCGCCGGGGGGCTGTTACATGTTTACAATTTTGTGTTTAAGGGAATACTTAAAGATAAATGTGTTCCCAACTAAGACCAATGGCAAAACTATTTACTTGGGTACATGTACAAGAGAAACCGTTTGATTTATTATTCTTATCGCAATTAAAAAAATAACCTAAGTAGAATAATATTTACGGTAAATTTGCTGGTTCATTAGAAAAATATCCTGTTATAGTGTACACTCGTGGCATGGCAACTTTTCTCGGAAAGTCTTATGGTTATTGTTAACAATATGGTCGGTTTTGTTCCTGGGAACACAACCCTATTTTTTAAACCCTAACCCTAGCCTTTTCCAAGACAGCTTTTGCGTTTTGGTTTATATACCGTGTATACCGGGACACGGTTTAACCTACCCCTAATATCTAATACTTTCATGATAAGATTATTATTAGTGTACACATAAAAGTATAGGTCTGTACACTCGGGCATGCCAAAACTTATTTGATTAAAAAAAAAACCAGGAGGGGTTGTGCAAGAAGACAAAGGTTCCTACGGACCTGAACATTCTCAACGCGCAACCCTAATTTTTTTCCTGACAAAACAGAGTTTGCACGGTTTATCCCGTGTTATACTGGGACAGAGTTTTTTCAATTCAAAATTAATTTGTTACAGGATTATTTTGTTAAAACGGTTTCCCATTCTGTACTGTTATAAAGGCATTAATTAAGAAATTCTTTTCCAAACCACTAATAAATATGCAACCCGAGATATTTTTTGAGCATCTTCACGGTCTTATTTCTACGACCTTGAATTCATTAGAGAATATCAAATTTAATAATAAAGTTATTTTGTTGAGGATTTTTCACCTTGGAACAAATGTGTTATGTTTATGATTTGAAACTTATTTCCGATCAAACAGATATAATTTACCCTTAAAAACATTTCAGGTTTCATTGATTAGTCCTCATTTTGCTCTCTAGCGGCTCCTGTGTGCCACTTTGGAGAACACTTTAAGTGTAATTTTCGACTTCCATGATACATTACTCATAGGCCAACAAAAAATAGTCCAGACAATGCTTCGGAAATTTGCTCTCCTGAGCGGCTTTTGTGGTCAAACTGAGGACAAATTTTAATTGGTCTTTTTAGCATCCCTGATAGCAAATTAACCATAAAGTATTGGTGCAGGGCCATATGCTCAGAATTTGGGGGCTTTTTCTGCGTTTTTGCCTTGCACAGAGATTTGAGTTCGACTTTTTTATTTTTGAATTCGTAAAAATTTTCAAAAAATATCAAAATATTATTAAATTTCACGCATTTTTCACCCAAAATTTTTTTTGTTTTTTTCTGAAATCGGTGAATAAAAACGAAAAAAAATAGCAATTAACTATTATTTTGATGCAAGTTTTAACATTTTCTGACTGCTGTTAAAAAAATCATAACATGGTTCATTTGGTCATTTTTTATGTCAACTTTTTTAGAAATATTAATGAAAAATGTTAGCAATCATGCCCAAATTTTTATTATGTTTTTTTAAATTCTCTGAAATCATGCCGAATCAGTTGTGTTATTGTCTGGTACTATTTGATTTCCGTATTTCAACCGATGGAAGGTCAATCGAATATCGTTTCTGACTACTGATGAAATTTACAACACTTGTTGTGACACCGGTTTTTGCCATTTGGCACGCATTTAAAAAAATAATTTTTTTCTAAAAATAAATATAAAATTGCGCGGGTGAAAATAGGCTACTTACTTTAAAAGTCAGAGACATTTTTTAATATTTAAACTCAATTGAAGATCAATTTTTTTTTTCAAAAAGCTGTTTTTCTTTATTT
>SCLH01001633.1:33995-62643 GCA_004367855.1 Oikopleura vanhoeffeni | reverse complement strand
GGCCCTAATTTTTCATCGGAAGTTACTTATGCAATTAGTAGGCGACCATCACCACAAGCAATTAACTTAAAACAACACGAAAAAACGCGAAAATTTCTAAAACTGTTTTTGTTAAAGAGTCGTGAGTTTATCACCCGCATGGACAATTTGGAGCATATTCAATGTCCCCGCGCGAGTAAAACCACCGACAGTACCCTCCTTAAGACTGATCCTACACCTTTAGGGTGGTTCTGAATGTAAAATTTGCTTGCACAGAGTCAACATTTCTTCAATCTTTTCTATAAATTGAACAAACAAATATCGACACCCAGTATAGGACGGCTTAGAAATGGGCGATTGCAACTAATTTATAACTCGCATGCTATTTCGCCCCGTAATCTATTTTTAGATCTTCTATCCGAAAATGACGTATATACTTAAAAAATGTTCATTAATTCGTAGCTTTTATTCAATTATGACATGCCAGTGAAATAAACTCTCCTTGAACAATTGAGAAAAAGAGAGTAAAGTGATGTAACCCAATTTTTATAAATCTGCACAATTGAAAGAATAAAGACTTTCTTATCATTTAATTATGAATAATACACTTGAATTATCAAAAAGGTAGCGGTGCGCGCTCTTGTGTTTTGGATCAACTTAAACTCAATGCCAATATGTTGACACAAAATTTCCAAACTATGCGTGTGTCACGCATTTTTTCCGCTTAATATTTTCGCTGTTCAACAACAAATTCATCTTCTTCAATAATATCAAGAGAGAATTTTGGATCACGGTGTTGTTTACGCAAAAAGTCTTTTTTTTTTTTTTTTCAATTTTTACCGAATCACTCTGAACGTAAGAAATATCTCCTTAACTATAGTTTGGGTTCGAGTTTTTATGTTTCCGTGTTATTTTTGAAAGTTTCAACTAATTTCGTATATTACCTGCATGCGAAGTTTTATGACTGCTGAGTACAAAATTGGTGCATTCCTCTAAAAACTCGTTTTCGTAAATAGCAAATTCACGAATTTGTTACTAATCGAGAAAAAGTGTTTTTGGGTTTATAAATAATCTAGCCGGGACAAGTGTCATTACAGAGCGGAACGAATATATATTGTTCATTTTCATGGTTTGGATTCATTTTAATCACAAGTTACAGACTGTTGAAAAAGTGGATTACACAAACGCAACATTATCAAGCAATGTCACATTCAGAACCCCCTGTTAAAGGACTCAATTAATAACACGAATCCGCTTGCACCATTTTTAAATGTTTTTAATATTATTATTAAATGAGTTTTTTTTTGACGTTGTCGGCTAAACAGCCTTTATCTGAGCATGAGAAAGGAGTGCACAGAGATATGTTAAATTTTTATCCACTAACACTCAGACAGTGACTATTAGTGACTGCGCGAAAGCGGTTCTTGTACTTTTTGTCTACAAGGGTGTTAAATTGTGATGTGCACTGTTACAACATGGGATTTTGGCAGTATATGTTGGGAAAAGTTGGTGCTCTTAATTATGTCCAGTGCTAGGATATATTGACGTTGAGAAAGTCGGATTTTAGAAGTTCCGATTGCTCAACCCTCTACAGCTATCTAAAATCAATACTAAATAAACGAGAGACTTAATTCTGTTTCCCCGAGATCCGACATCCCGATTTTCAAAGGTCGTAATAATTTCGAGCAGAATTTTTTAAAAACAAAAGAAAATGAAGCGATAAAATACAGGAGGTCTTTATCGGCGCAATTCTTCAACAAACATGGCGCGGCGGGTGACGGAAATCAGTTAGGATTAAAGGGGATCATTTTTATTTTATTTTCAGGCCACGGCGGAAAAAGCCAATTTTGAATTGGATTTTTAACGGGATTTGTTGCGAATTTTGGTCATAGTTTATGTCAACAATTGACCAAAAATTTGTGACATGCCTAGAAAATAAGCAATCGAATCAGGACTTGTGGAGTTATATCCAAGAAGGTAACGGTCATCGTAAAAACATGGAAAATTAGGGTGTTCACACGACAAATACAACTAACTAACCATTTATGGGAAGACCTCCCGATAATGGAACCCCTCGCCCAAATAATGAAAACCATTAATGAAATTATGGAAACCATTTTGAAACAAGGGCATGCGTTTGAGTAAAATAAAACTCTTTTTTGATTGTTTCAATTTGCTCCAAAACTCTTCCTGAAAAGTTTGTTGATTTCGGGCTGCTTTATTCGCCCTCCTGAACAGGTTATTTAGAAAAAAAACTCAAAATTGTTTCGGCCTGAAAACAAATTTTCCAAAACATGTTGCCGCAAAATTACCATACGTAAGTGAAACCCATCGTTAGTCATTTTAATGAGGAAACTCATTACTCTTATGAAAACCATTTTTTTCGCGAAATCTTGGTTTCCACTAAATGGTTTAGTTAAGGTTGTAAGGCGTTTATAGTTGTTATAATGGTTACTAACATACAGGAAAAATAATTTTTGAACGAATTTTGAAACAATAAACTTTCTTTACGAGATTCTTCAAAATTTCAGAAAGGAAAAGCTAGGTCTTCTTATCTTACATATGAATAAAAAGCCACCTAACAACGATCAATTGGGGGGCTCCGTGGCGGGGCTTGAGCTTGCGTCACCGATCATGACGTTCATACCTGTTGTATACACAAAGTAGAGTCGACATGTCCGAGTTCGTGGCAAGAAAAACATCAGAAGATGCTTTACCTTGAGACGCCGTTTACCCGCGGCGGACGTCACCCTCAGCCCGGCGGCCCATACGTATAAGATACAGTCCATCATCTCCACCGTTTTTATCGATAATTTTTTTCGTCTGAGTTTCTAAAAAGGCTATCTGTCAATCAACGAAAACATGTGTATGCCGGAAAGTATTTGATTCATTTTCGGAAGTAAAATTTTCTTTACAATCTTTTTATTCAAGAATTTAGTGTTTGCAGTAGACTACAATTGATTATGATGAGTGTGTTTAATCAAATAACAGTTGGTGTCATATTAAGAGCCGAAGCTTGAATAACCTGTCAAAAGCTAGAAATTATCTTAGAGGCAGAAAAATTGGGCCATTATAGGTTCTCTTCCTTTTTACCAACAAGACAAAAAGTACAAATTGGGCAGTTTTTTCTCTCTAATGCCTATTGTAACGTGTTTTTTTTAATGGAATTGGGAGAGGAGGCGCGATGATTGAAAAAAAATTTCTATCCCCTTCAGAATACCTTAATTATAGTAGTTCTTCGCAGCTGCTTTCCTGACAGATTCTCTCTCTCTGCGATTTTGTTCTGACTGCGGAAAGCCCTAGACATTAGAAACAGATTTTTTCATGTAAGCACTCTATTCGAACTTCCGCTCTCGCACAGCGTGTGCTATTTATGAGTCATTTTTACAAATTTAGGTGCAAATATATACCGAAGTGCACTTTTTTCCACCGGATGCACTGACTTTTAATTTCTTGTAATTCTGTAATTACAAAACAGAAAAATAAAAATCTGCGGGCAGGTGACTTGTAAACTACCTCAAAATCCGTAATGTTTGGCAATACGCCTCATACTTAGGGTTAAGCTAAGTGTCCCAACAGTCCAGTTATAGACGTGTGCCTCGGAACGTTACCCAAGACGACTTACCGACCACGGACTAAAATGTCTCGACCAGTTTGTTTCGAAGAATTCACGTCGTGTGAAGCAATTTGAATAGCTAGTTATCACTTCTATCTAACTGGACAAGTCATCGCTTATACGATCCAGCTCAAAGGCTCACGGTAGATACTATGTTATGTTATTACGACGATATATCCATAGTGGGTGTAGAGGTTTTTACCCTTCGTCTTTTTCCAAACTGGTTGACAGGTTACAGACTGATTTGCCTCGCGCCGGTTTGACTTGGTTGTCAGAGAGTTTTCTCAGATTCCACTCAATCAAAAGCGGCCGGAAATCAAGTGTAACCACGTTTGGAAAAAGAAGGAAGAAGCCTGTGACACTCATGTAGTATTCAATGCAACCAACGGCTACAAAAATAAATGCTTCATTATAAGCACCCTTAGATCTGCAATAATTCCATGCAACTTGTCACAGAAAGGTTTGATAAATTTGACATCTTAGAGGTGCCATGAACGGCGAAATAATCCGCAATACACCTGTGAACAAATATCTAGAATTTTGAGAAGTCATAAGAAATAAGAAAAAAGTAAAGTTTTTTTCATTCATTCAAGGGGGGGGGGGGCTTAGGGGGTTTCCCCCCACATAAGTCTCATCCTTAAATGATAAAACCTCCCTTACAACCATACAACTTTTAGGGGGGCTTGGGGTTCCGCCCACATAGTCTGGCCCTAACTATATCTCGCCTTTATCCTTTTTTGGTTAGAATTGGACGGTATGCACACAAGTGCGTAAAACAGTTAAGGTCACACGGTGTAAACTAAGTGTCAGCTTGGACTTACGGCATTTCTGAAAGTGCCAAAAGAGTCGATATAAGGGACTGGTACATCAGAGACCTTCTGTGACCAAACATGGGTACCATTGTAAATGGTATGGTGCGTGTTAGTCAGTTCACAGATGAAGCCTCATTAGCTACGACTTGACGCTACGCTGACAATTACATGACCGTCAAAGTTCAGATGCTTTGTCTGGAGTTACTGTTGAAATAACAAGCGACCTCTATTATTTTACTGATAAAGGAAACTTCCTCCTATCAAACGGATAAGTAGTCACTTCGGTGGATATTATTTTGGGCGCACAATAACGTAATGTTGTTTTAGAATAACGCAAAATTTTCGAATAAATATAGACGTTTGAAGTATGAAGTTTTTGTTGTACTCGACGTTTCGGCATTTATTTCAGTTCTTAAATAAAGAAGAGTTGGATAGTTTCACATCAAAATTTAAAATGAAACATTTTTTTACATTCAATTTTAATTTCCAGTTATTAATTGTGATCGAAAATGAACTGAAAGTCGAAAAAAAATTTTTAAAACATAACATTTACCAAAAGTTTATGTTGTTAAAAGTTAAACATATCAAAATAAGTCACACTGAGATTGTTAAAATTATAATTTTATAACTTAAATTGCACGTCTTTCCAGGTTAAGGGGGTAGCGAGTCGCAAAATGGTAAATTGGTGTACTCGTACTTTACCAGAGTACTAAACTGCTTCGAAACTTTAAGAATGGAATTTGGTAGATTTATCCTTAATCTACAAAAAATAATCTTCAGAATAAATTCTTGGCTGACTCTGGTAACCACCATGCGGCCAATTTCTAGAAAACTTTATCATAATTCAAATCCCTAAGGCTTTTAGAGCTCCGCATACTATTCTAACTAAAACTTGCCATAGAACCACAGAAAACAAATCTGCTTCGTTATTATGTCGGAAACACAGCCTATATTTTTAGTTTCGGACTAGTATTCTAGAACTGCCAAAAAACCACCGCCTTATTTCAAGGTCTTTTTCGCTCGTTCAAAAGGCCAAAGACGAGTGTTCATACCAAATGGGTGATTTTTTCAATCGCCGACCCGGACTCTCAATAATTTTTTTCAAATCCCGATCCCGCCGGTCCCGACCTAAGTTGAAATGTTCCAATCCCGGACTCACCGAATCCCGATCCCGTTTTAAGAACACTGCCAAAGGAGCCGAAGTTTAATGTTCAAGAATGCCAGTATAAATTTGAATAACAAGACGGAGAAATATGGTTTGGGTTTATTTTCGGGAACAGAATTTTGAAAGTTTTGCTCGAATCTCAGAAAATCCCATTTCAGTAAACCAGGACAGTGAAAACTCGAAATAAAAGTTCGTTGAATTTAGCTCGAAAGTAACTATCAACATTAAAGCGTGGGTGATTTCCGAGAAAGAATCTGCTTACACCTTGTATGAATTGAGTTTTTCCTTGTAGAAAAATTGAGTTTCAATGTTTTCAAAAACCCAATACTCAGAAAATTCTCAATACAAATTAAAATGTTGGATTTATTTTGTATAAGTAACATTGCTTTCTGAGTGTACCGTAGCAATTCGCTGAATAATTGTTTATACCTCAAATTCCCCTAAAAATAGTACGACCGCTGACCAGCTTAAGTTCCGCCTGTATCTCATACGGTCTCTGAGAAGAAAATTGGAGAGAGAACGTAAAGCCGAAGTGACGTCACAGGGCGTTGGGTCGTGTGTGCGGAGTCGCATAAGCCAAAATGGGGTTAATGTAAAGTTTTTTTTATCGGAAAACATTTGAATGAGAGTGATTTGAAAATGATAAAAATATACAATTTACGCTAGATTAATGTTCAAATAAGTTTTTTTAACTATTTCTGAATAAAATGAAAATTGGCACATGTTGCTTTACGAACTTTTAAGGCCAAATTGTGGTTAAAAATGCCAGAATTTCCGCTAGAAACCTTAAATCTAATTATAGAAGTTTTTGTAAGACTCAAATATACAAACTTGCACGCTTCACGCACTTTTGAGAAAGAAAAATATGCAGGAATCATTACTGATAAGTGAAAATCCAGCGATTCTTTGATTTTGGTTCTTTGCAAATCAATTTAATGTTTTTTTCAGACAATCAGGTTCATCAAGATGCGCATGCAAGTTTAACTCAAAAAAAGGTGTATCGTTCCTATATTCTTCTGATTCCACGATATGCACTTTTGCGCGCCGCTCCACACCCATAGCTTTGACTAAGGCAAGCCACATCACAGGCGCGCGATTCAAAAGGCTTGGTGCGGCAAACACGTTAGGCATCGGTAGTTTAATTTGTAAAGGTTTTCTTCATATTTTGAGCCTCTACAGAACATATTTTGAAGGTAACATTTATGGTCCCGCCTAATAAAGGAAGTTTGAATTTATCACACCGGGAAACTCATCAATTTATGCCTCATTTGTTGTTAATACTAGAAAAAAAATTCGAAAAATCGTAAACTTTAATTAAGCAAAATGTTACTTTTAAAATGACAAAGCGTCCGTTAAAAAATAGTTATTTAGCTGGTACAGTGCGGTAACGCGTAACACTTCCATTGAGCTATCTTAAAAACTGAGGTTTCATTCCCAGTTTAATATACAAATTAAACTTTTTTTAGTCTCGAAACGTAGTTAGAGTGCTCTTAGCTTAAACAATCAAATCGTTCGCCTATCACAGTATAAGATTTAACTGCAAATTGGGTAATAGTGGATTACCCGGAGCACTCAGAGTACAACTCCTAATTAGTTTGATGCACAAACAAAACGGCACAGATACTTAGCCGACCACAAAAGCTGCTGTGATTGTGGAATAGGCCGGATTTTCATTGGTCCAGGTTGAGAAAGGATCAACCAATCAAATGCTCAGATTTCGCGATTTTTTTTTAAATATTATAGGATTTGTACTCTGAGGTCCGGTAATCCAATCTCAATACAACGCTCGATCGACAGAATCTGACTAGGATATTTATTTTAATCAATATAGTTGCTCATGGCCAAACCTTAGACAGTTACATAATTATATCAACTGTTAAGGCGTAGTTTTCAAAGCCTCAAGGATCACGGAAAAGACAAAGGAACTTATAATTTTTAAAACTCGACCGACTGTAATCATCCTTCAAAGATAAAGTTTTTTTATATAAGAAAAAAGTTAATGTCTTTTAACAATTTTAAGCATTAGCCAAACAGGGCTTTTGAGATTATTCTAAGATTAACCAATTTGAAGATATAGCCTTTAATTTGCGAAAACAATATGTTAAGTTTTTTTGTATGGATACACTTCTAGATTTTTCATTGAAATAAACTGTATTTTTGACATAACCTGTATAATTAGTAGACAAAACTTCTCACGAGCGATTTCGTCGATAAGTGCTATATTTTTTTTAGAATATGCAAAAAACAACCGTGTTTTGGGCATTATTCATCGGAAAATCAATCTCCTTCTAGGTTAAATTTGCAACTTTGCTCAAATGTTTGCAAAAGCTAGTCAAAAAAAAAATTCACATGAGTGTTTTTGTTGAATTTCGTCCTCAAACTAAAAATATAATTCAATAAAGAATGTTTTAAATTATTTCCAAAAAACTTGCTTTTTTGAATTTTTTCAATATAAAATACTTCCCAAGATCTGACAGTTGTAGTCAATTTTCAGAGAAATCACGAAAATCGCATGAATGGCTTTGTGTCCACAATGATATTATCCTTAATATTTAAAAGAGACGATGACGATCTGACCGTCTCGGAGACAACGCTTAAAATGAAATTCTGAAGAAACCGTCTGTTTTTGCCATAAATTAGGGAGTTCAGAGTAAAACAGAAATATTATTTTTTTAATATTTTAGACACCCAGTTTTCCAATCATCCGATTTTGACAAACAATATTAACCAATTAAAACTCTAAAAACTAGTAAAGTGACTAATTTGTTTCATCAAAAATAGTATTCTCAGCAAATTTTGATTCTGATGGTCGATTTGTTAAATATGCTTATTGCGTCAATTTCAAAGAATCGTCTCAGCCAATAGTTTGATGATCCAAGAAAAAAAACGCATAATTACCGTTACTTTTGTTGTTATACTGCCATTGGTGTACCTGTTTTATTTCAAGATCACGTGCCTGACCAACTAGTAAAACCATCGTCATAATTTTTTTGAAACATATCATTTTACTACACATATTGGCAAAATGAGCCAAATATGCACAAAATTCTTGGCAACGTGATAACAAGTTCAAAATGGGTTTATACAAGCTGGATGTTATAATCATGTTATAATGTTATGAGCACTAAAATGCATGGAGAGCAAATATTAAAAAAATTGTGCCAATGCATAAAAAAACTTATAACCGTGTCATAAACATATCACACTCACTCAAAAATACAAAATGGCACATATTTCCACATAATTTAACAATGTTAAATGGAAAATTATTTCTCTAAAATAAATTATATAAAATACAATGTATGACTGATCATTAACCTCTGATTTGTTGAAGCACCATAGATTATACTTGCTGGTCCCGTAGAGCTTTGACGTAAAAAACACGTCTAGGACCTGTTTTAAATGGTCAATACAAAAAAGGCAATATTGAAATTTTAAGCTCAAAACATCTTATTTGGCCATAAATATGGGATCAGAGTCAAAATAAATACGAATTTATATTCATCTACACATATTCGAATTCGCTAGGAAATAGACTAGAATGGGTTAGAATTGATTGTTCGAACATTTTTTGAGATCAGATGAGGTGTTAAGCTAAAATTTTAATTTCCAAAAAATTGATTGTAATTTTTCAATTTTTAGCTCGAGCTGTGGCGAAGGAAATCGCGTCCGAATGCGAGCATGTCAAAATGGAGTTGCTGGAACTGGTGGTTGCTCAGGATCAAAATCAGAATCAGAACCATGCAAAGCAGCTGGTAATTATATCGAAAAAATCTTATTAATTCCAAAAAACCGAAAAAAGCAAAAAAAAACAAAAAATTTTAAAATTTCAATTTTATTAATCCCTATTTTAGACTGCTTAGCAGAAAATGTTCGAGCAGATCCTGGTTGTATTGCCGATAAAGGTTACTTTTATAAAATGTGTAAGGATACTAATAAAGTCAGACATAATGGAAAATCTGGATTTTATCCTGTTGGGACTACCTGCGGAAACATACAGTGCTCAAAACAATTTTATGGATTTTCTTGGAAAACAAAAACTCAAAAAACTACTTGCCAATGTGAAAATGGAATCTGTGGGTGGTCAAAGCCTCTTCATAAGTGCCCAATTGGTAAATATCGCGGGAAATTTATAATCTAGAAAAAAAACCAAAAAATATTTTTCTGAACTCTCAGGCCGTTATTTTCAGTCAAACTATTTCGGGATTAATATGAAATATCGATTACGGGGGCTCCTGGTCTTTTTTTACTCGATTTTTAGCCAATTTTGTTTATTTAATTCAGCTTTTGCAAACGACTCATCCGATTGAATTCTTAGATAGCTTAAAAAGAGCACAAATATCTGGTTAATGATTAAATTTAAAAAATTGGTCCGAATCCGACGATTGTTTTTAAGAAAAACTAGTCATTCAACAATTTCAGTAATCTCAGAAAATAGATGAAATAAATAAGTCCGACGAACCAATTTTTTCAATTTTATTTTTCACAAGATATTTATGCTCAGTTTAAGCTATCTAAGAATGTTATCAGATGAGTTGTTCTTGAAAGCCGAATAAAATAGAAAATTTGGCTCAAAAACTAGTAAAAAGGGACCAGGAGCCCCCGTAATTGATATGGCACTAAACTAAAACTTTAAAATCATAAATATGCTTTGGGATAAAGATTCCTTCAAAACTGATCTGATATCATATAACGGGGATATCAATAACGGGGCCCTCTGGTCGTTTTTTGTCACTTTTACCAACATTTCTATATATTCGGCTTTTTAAAACGGCTAATCCGATTGAGTTCTTAGATAGCTCAAACTGAGCACGAATATTTGAAACGAAATAAATTGAAAGCAAATGGGCCGAATCAGGCCATTGTTTCCAATTTTTTCAACAAGAACTGATAATCGAAAAATTTCTGTAATCTTAAAAAAGACAAAAAATGGTCCGATTCAGACCAATTTATTATTATTTTATCATTCACTAAATATCCCTTTATCACTTATTGGTTAGAATGCGTAGCCACTTTTTTTTTTAACGTGTGATTTTAACGTTGTGGCTACGCATTCTAACCAAAAAGAGATAAAGGGATATGTGTGGTCAGTTTGAGCTATCGAAAAACTTAATTGGATGAGTTGTTTTCAGAAGCCGAATTATATAAAAAATTTTGGCTGGAAAATTGGCAAAAAACGACCAGAGGGCCCCACAATCGATATAAATGATCTGATATCATACAAATTAAATCAATAAAAATTGCTAGATCTGAATTTGCACGGACAGCCTAAATTATTTTCACATTAGCATTTGATTCATTTTTCTCAAAGTAAAAATGATAGCGCTCAAAATACCATGTTAAATATCATGTCTACCGGAAGTAAATTTGCGTTGCCTTGTTTTGTACAGACAATTTCAAATCACGAAATCTCAACCGGAACCGCGGTTAACCGGCATGCTCTTGCTTTTATATTATCGTCTTATCAATAAAGTATTGTACTCTAAATATGTCGAACTTTAAAACGCGTCTGCCCCACCTCGGTGGGAGATTTTTATATTTTCAAATCCGTCACGACATTTCGTAAGATGTGATTAAATCAGCTAATTTTTTCTCGTATTCCAGAATCGCTTTCAAAACTCTTTAGGTTTATATAGAAAAAAGCTTTAGGACAACGGGATGTAAAAAATCCTATTAAAAACACGATGGATTTTTGCACGGTTGGACACTGTTCGTCACAAGACTCGAACTTGCCAAAATATTACTTCTTCAAAATGTTTCCAGAACCAGTCATAATTTTTTTAATATTTCACGATTCAACTCAAAGCCATTGTATTTTCAATTTCAATATATGCAGTCAATTTCAGTCAAAAATCAAATTTGTCAAGAAATCTTAAACATGTAGTTATTTTGCACAATGAGGCAAAAATTTTAAAATGATATAATTTTCGGAAATATTATTAAACCTAAAAATCTGAAATATTTTAAAGAAAATGTCTAATTTTTTGCTCAGAATTGGTCGAAAATTACTTAATTTTGTGGGTTTCTTTTTTTAATTTTATTTTCAAGAGTCAATAAACAGACAACAGATAATAATGAAGATATATTTTTCTACACATATCAGAATTCATTTTGAAAAATGAACTTAAAAAAAACTGAAATCCTTGATTTTTCTTGGTTTAATTTCATCCAAGCATTCTAAAAATTTTTTTTTTTAAAAAAATTATTGTTAATTTTTTGCAATTTTAAGCTCAAAACTTTTTTTAGAAATCAAATTAGGAATCATTTGTCAAGGATTCTAACACACTTAGTTTTTAAAAAAAAAAGCAACATTCTAAAGATAATTTTTCGGCAATATTATTCAGACACATTTGAAATAAGGAATTTCAAAACTCAAAAATGGGTATCGATGTTTTCAGCTATCTTGTAGAGAATTTTTTTCTGGTCTTTTTAGGACCGAGGATTTTTTTCGCTTATGAAATTTTTCGAAAAAAATTAATTTTAAGGTCAAATTTTCGAGATTTTACAAGGGGTGCAAAAAAGAATTCTAGCGACCCCGTATGGAAAGCTAGAGTGCTAATTTTTTTGGCAAGTGAAAATAAAGCGTTTTTAGGAAACTCTTTATGAGGATTAGGGTCGGCGACCATGAAGTCGACCTTAAATAAGCGGTCAAAGTTCAAGGTCAATTTCATATCATCGTAGAGACTTGAAAGTACCCTCAAAAGAACCGGAAGGGTCGACTTCCTGATGAACGTATTAGCAATTATGGGTCAATTACGTACTGAAAGATCACTAGAGCGCAAAAACTGGTTTCAGCACCCCTTCTGAAATCTCAAAAATTGGACCATTTTTTGCGCTCTAGCGACCTTTCAGTACGTGATTGACTCATAGTTGTTAATACGTTCATCAGAAAGCCAATCCTTCTGGTTCTTTTGAGGGAATTTGAAATTGACCTTGAACTTTGACCGTTTATTTAAGGTCGACCACATGGTCGCCGACCCTAATCCTTTAAAATGGTATACTAAAAACTTTTACTAAATGGTCTACTTAGCGCTCTAGCTCTCCATACGGGGTCGCTAGAACCCTTTTTTTTGCACCCCTTGTAAAATCTTGAAAATTTGACCTTAAAATTCATTTTTTTTGAAAATTTTTTTTTTCATTAAAAACCTATCATATCGCATTTAGTGGGTGAGATCAATGGGCAACAGTGACCAATGGGCAACAGTGAGACCAATGGGCAACACTATTTCGAAAAGCTCGTGTGTTGCCCATTGGTCTCATCCACTGTATGTTACATGATGTAACTTCAAATTGTAACATAATGTGATAATACAATTGCAATAATGAATGTTATATTTCAATTTGTCAAATAACGTGCCATAACAATTTATTGTTATATTGGTCATTTTCATTTCACGGCAAGACCTGACATTCCAATTTAGGTTTCGTCGTCACTTGCATTTCACGCTAATGATAATTCGTAAAATTACCGACTGTGTTTTAGCTTTTGGGGTTTTCCCCGGGGAGATTGAAACGCCCCTTAAATAAACTAACCAAGTCGCGCTCTGATTGGTTAAGCGTTAATCTCCTCGGGGAACACCCCGAAAGCTAAAACAAATTGGGTATAATTTTTTCAAAAATTTGATCTTATAATTTAGGATGTGCGTTCCCTGCTGCCTGGTCTGGTGAACGATGTACGAAACCCTTAACTGCTAAGGGTGTGCTGTCAATGGATCAAATAACAAATTCTTCGGAGTTATTTTACACCCCAAAAGCTGGTAAATGTAAAGAAATCAGCTGTTCAAGCCCCTCGATCAATTCAATGGTGAAAATGCCAAAATGTCTATGTCAAGAAGACGCGTCCTGTAAATGGTCAAAACAGCCCAGATGTTAAAAGTGCGAACTTAAGAGGGTTGTGGGTGCCCTTAAACGACTCAAAACCCTTCTCATGTACAAAGTTGGTGCCAATTCTAGAAGAAAATTGAACCTTTTGCAATCTTTTTATTACCAAGAAAAAAACTTGATTTGTTTGTAATTTTTGAAAGAAATTTCTTTGTAATTATTTTCCTATGCTGCTCTATATGATTGGAAAGTTAAAAAAGTGTGAAAAATTCACGAAAAACATTGTCCTTATAGCCATGCTTAACAAAATTTGAGAAATGTCAAACTAAGATGAAAAAACTCTTGCTAAGCGCATATTTTTTATAACTTGTATAAAAACTTCTTTCTATAATTATTTAATTAAAATATGTTAATATGTTAAAATGTACATTTGAATTTAATAAAATTTATCCTTTTCTGTCACTAAATAATTTGTTTATTTGTATCGAAAGATGGGTTCTTGAAATTTCTCAGTTCAAGCCAAGAAAAATTCTTAGAAAAAATTTAAAATTGACTTTTTATTTTTATCATTATCCCTGGCTACACGATGCAAAAAACCTTTTCTTGATAGCTTTTACGGTTTTTGCTGCAGAGGAGGGGCCCGCCAAAATAAAAGTTACCTGACGAAAATAATTTTTTCCTTTTTTTTTTTCGAATTTGTAACAAAATAATTTGTTACCGATAAATTTATTATTTGTTTAAAAATAAAGTTGGATTTTAACATTAATTTGAAGACAATTTATAAAAACCTGAAAAAAAATGATTATTCATTTTTGGCCGCTTTTATTACTGTGTCTTGATTTGTCTGAGTCTATCAGAATCAGCCGATACAACCGAAAATTAATTGTATTTTAGAATTATACATGTAGTTTCATTGCAAACATTATGATTTAGTGTATGAACAAGAGCGTCGAAACAAAACAAGAACATTTTTGGAAAAAAAGTGGCATTCGCAATATTTTAGCAGGGATACCCTTAAGCCGATGATTTCAGAAAAATTAGTTTGAAAATTTTTGAACAAGAAATTAGGGAAATTTTCCATATATTTGCAAATATTTTCGACCAAAAATTACAAAAAAATTTAATTTGATTTTTGAAAGAGCATATCAAAAATATGAGGTCACCTTTGCGAAGAGTGGCCACTTTTAAGAGTGTTTCTCGTTGATTCGAAACAAATAATAAGAAACCATTTTAACAAAAAATAAGAAACATTTTCATAATTTTCGGAGCTTTTTTCAAAAATTTCTCAAAATTTGACAAATTCGAACTCAAAATTTTCGAAAAAAGCTAAAACAGAAAAAATTACAAATGGTGCCTTAATTATAAAACATTTCTTTAAGGAATATCCCCTTATACCACTGTTGATGATGCTTGGTCCATAGGCTCGACTGAATAATTTTTAATCTCCTAGATTAGTTGAAGTAATTTTTTGTGCCGTGAGCGTAAAAAGATGGGTACTCGGTTTTCGCCTTTTACCCCCCAAGGCTGTGAGAACGATAGTGAATCTCTGAACAAAATGTGATATGGTAGGGTCCTTGGACTAATATTTTATAACTTCGAACATGTTTACTCGTTAACAGCAGAAGTGATAACTTAAAAAAAAAGTACTGATCAAACAGACAATATCTATTAAATTGTTACTAATCAATTGACTGAATCATTTAATTGAATATGATTTCACACTAATGAAAAATATCAAAAGCACCAGAACTTGAAAATTAAGCAAGATATAAAAATTTCAGAAACATTTTTAGAATCTGCTCGTGATGACAAATTTTCTGTGAATAGGAATTTGACCAAAATGTCATTTTAGCCGGTAAACTCGAGGCCATTTTTGGGCTTTGACGGATAAAAATACAAAAATTGCGAGCGGAATTCTGAGCTCTTTAAAATGGTCAAAGAAGATTTGACCAACACAGTTTAAAACAAAAACTACAGCAATTTCGATTTTAAATTTTACCTTATTTATAAATTTATAGAACTTATAACTTGAGAATTAAGCAAAATATAAAAATTTCAGAAACAGTTCGAGAATCTGCTAGTAATGAAAAATTTCATGTGAATATAAATTTGACCAAAAATGTCATTTTNCAAAATTTGACAAATTCGAACTCAAAATTTTCGAAAAAAGCTAAAACAGAAAAAATTACAAATGGTGCCTTAATTATAAAACATTACTTTAAGGTATATCCCCTTATACCACTGTTGATGATGCTTGGTCCATAGGCTCGACTGAATAATTTTTAATCTCCTAGATTAGTTGAAGTAATTTTTTGTGCCGTGAGCGTAAAAAGATGGGTACTCGGTTTTCGCTTTTTACCCCCCAAGGCTGTGAGAGCGATAGTGAATCTCTGAACAAAATGTGATATGGTAGGGTCCTTGGACTAATATTTTATAACTTCGAACATGTTTACTCGTTAACAGCAGGAGTGATAACTTTAAAAAAAGTACTGATCAAACAGACAATATCTATTTAATTGTTACTAATCAATTGACTGAATCATTTAATTGAATATAATTTCACAATAATGAAAAATATCAAAAGCACCAGAACTTGAAAATTAAGCAAGATATAAAAATTCCAGAAACAGTTCTAGAATCTGCTCGTGATGACAAATTTTCTGTGAATAGGAATTTGACCAAAAATGTTATTTTAGCCGGTAAACTCGAGGCCATTTTTGGGCTTCGACGGATAAAAATACAAAAATTGCGAGCGGAATTCTGAGCTCTTTAAAATGGTCGAAGAAGATTTGACCAACACAGTTTAAAACAAAAACTACAGCAATTTCGATTTTAAATTTTTCCTTATTTATAAATTTATAGAACTTATAACTTGAGAATTAAGCAAAATATAAAAATTTCAGAAACAGTTCTATAATCTGCTAGTAATGAAAAATTTTATGTGAATATAAATTTGACCAAAAATGTCATTTTAGCCGGTGAACTTGAGGCCATTTTTGAGCGTTGACGGACAAAAATACAAAAAATGAGAGCGTAATTTTTAGTTTTTTAAAAATGGATTTTAAGCATTTTTTGAAAGAAACAGTACTATTTTGATGGCCGAAATCAAGTCTTCGAGTTAAGAATTAACTTTATGTTTACCCAGTAAAATTTGTTTTCAAAAGCACATAACCGGATTTGTCTCTATGCACAGCCATTAAAGTATGACATTTTGTTTGTCGCATACAAAATCAGTATATAAAACAATATTTTATTTATTGGTTATTCCATGCGGAGTTTTTGTTTAATTTTGTTTAATAAAATTCATTTAGTTCAAATTAAAAAAAAACGGCGAATATCGAAACAAATTTGCTTTATTTTATTATTTTTCCTGGTCGTTATTTACTAGATTTTTGGCGAAAATTTTAAAATAATTCGGCTTTTGAAAACAACTCATCCGATTACATTCTTAGATAGCTCAGACTGAGCTCAAATATCTTGTGAATAATAAAATACAAAAATTGGTCCAAATCCGACCATTGCTTTTAAATTTTTAAAGAAAAACTAATAAATAAAAATTTTCAGACATCTTAGAAAAAAAGGTAAAATAAATTGGTCCGATAGACCAATTTTTTTATGTTATTATTAACCAGATATTTGTGTTTAGTTTGAGCTATCTAAGAATGTAATCGGATGAGTTGTTTTCAAAAGTCGAATCATTTAAAAATTTTGGCCAAAAATCTAGTTAATAACGACCAGGAACTCGCATAATCTATATTAAAGATATTTCGAAGAATTTAGTTTAAAAAGTTTAGACTCTGGTCTCACGACAAAGTTTAAACAAATCCGTTTGAACTAAACCATTTGCAATTTGAAATTTAAACTTTTAATTACAAAAGTAATAAATAAACATTTCCAATTTTTAATATTGTATTTTAGGGTGGTTTTATCAACCCGAAAACTGACTTGAGAAAAAGAACGTTTTTCTCAATTTATTAATATTTCGGACAGATCGTTAATTACAAGGTGCAATTTACAATGTCGTGGATCCAAAAACTAGTTCGCTTAAAATAAATATTTTCTTTTTTTTATAAACAGCCAAGGAATTCATTAAAAAATTAAATCAAAAATTTGAACTTTTAAAATAAGTTTAGCATGATTAAAAAGTTTTTAAAGCTTGTTTTATACAATCGACGCCAAATTCATAACTTTAGTAATTGATTTAACCAATTTATATTTTTAACTTTTTTAAATTTTTCGTTGATAAAATCAGGCACCATAATAATTTGTAGAGAAAAAAAGTATAAAATCTGAAATTTATACAAAGCAGTTGAATTTGTTTCACTCAACCATTACCCAACAATATTTTTCGACCTCGGGGACGTTCTCCACATTCGTATGTGAGAAAAAAATTATTTAAACTCACACTTATTAGGTCTCATAATGAGACTCCCAATGTGTTCTTGGCCAAAAAAATCGAATTATTAAACAAGCAGCTTACAACGTTATGATAGAAAAATAAATTGTCATCAACTATTTTAAATTCAATATTGATAGCTAACCTCAAATTTGAAATTATTTTTAGATAAGATCGCAGTATATGAAATTCAAATATTCTTTAGAAAAAATTACACTGTCACTTTGAGGTCATTAACTTTATTATAAAGACATAATTACGAGAAACAACGAGCCAAAAAAGAAGTAAGAATCGGGTTTTCTGATTATTGGAAAAAATAAAATGTCATTATAAAAGGTCAAAATAAATGCACCTTTTCAATAGTTTGCCGAAAACTTCCAAGATAGTGCAAGCGAAACTTTCAATAAAAACTTGTGGGATGACCAACTTTCTTAATACATTAGTACAACTGGTGTGTATAAAAAATACCTTTTTCCAACCGAAGTATATTTTGAAAATGGGTATCATCTATATAGCGCGTGTTCGAATCTCAACAATGTTGTCTTTGTGATTGGCATGTGTAAAATAAAAGGCAAGGGTGCTTGATATTGGGACCGTAAAAGTTGCTTAATGCGTCCTATCAACTCATACCAACTCCCCGGCAAATAAAGCGGCGTAGGAAAAATATTTTAAATTTTTTTCTTCGAAAATTATTAAATTAACATAAAAAATGTCAGAAATTTTTAATTTTCTCCTTCGAAAAATAAGACTAAATTAAAAATTCATTCATATTAGGAGCGTGGTTGCAGACTACATTTGGCTTTACCAAAAGTTTAGGGATGAAATTATTTTGTGACTTCTCCAAACAGTTTTTTTGTTGATTTGAAAAAATTAGTATTTTATGCCGAACAAGTCATTAAACAAGATTTGATCAACGTTTTTAAACGATTGAGTAAGTGCTCAAATTACCTGGTTTGGTCTTAAATCTTACCCAATATTCGCCAGGCTGACAACATTTTTTGATTTAGTTTGAGTTTTAAAGATTAATTTGTCTGAAAATCACATTTTTCGTAAGAAATTCAGCTAAGATTTTTCACTTTATTTAACCCTTATTATGCAAAAAGTCCCGGGACCATGAAATTGCGAGTTTATTTTGACCACACCCAAAATTTCCTTAGCATCTTAATTTACCGATTTTGAAATGTGAACAAATATTTAACGACATGGATTAAAATCTCAGACCGAACCCTAAAATTGAGGGGTACATTGGTTTATTTCACATGATAAAACTCTTGGCCAGGAAGTTCTTAAATGCGAAAATTGAGTTTTTGATATGAAATTTCTCGGGGTATGATACGATTCATATCATATGAATATTATTCATTGAATAAGTGGAATAAGAGTAAATAGACAAGTCTAGAAGTCATTAATTTATTTTAAAACGACCTCAAACTGGGTTATTGCAATAAATCCATGATTAGCAAAAACTGCTTAGCATTCATGGTTGTAAAAGGAATCATCCCCGACTGGATTTTATATCCTCATTTTTGTCCTGTCTTCTGCTTAAACCTAAAAAATCGGAGTGAAATGACTTTTAAAACTTTAAATTATGTCTATCGGATACATCTCTAAATTTAACGTCGATTAATACAAAAAAAATGGGCCTTGAGAAGACTGGGTCTTACAAATTTTAACTTCCATTTTTTTCGCCTCAGCATTAATGATCTAAATTGCAGAAATTATTTGTGCATTAGAAATTTACAAACAAGCCTCCCATCCCTGCTTTTTATATCAGTCTTAAGATACCGACGGTATCATACCGTCTTTATAATATAGATAGCGTCCTTCAGTGGGTTGGACATGCCAAATTGGCTATTTTGCTTGCACGATTGAAGTTTTTTTTGTTACATAAATTGAACAAACGAAGTATCGTTTCCAGGTTAAGTGGGCCTAAGGAATCGATTGCGATTAATATAAATTTGCTATTTCGACGTTGAAGTCTAATTTCAGACTTTTATCGAAAATTCGCGAATTACAAAAATCGGAATAAAAATGTTATAAAAATAGCAAAAATGAATTCTTCGTGAAAAACTCACCAAAAGAATATGTTCTGAAACAAATGTCTTCTTTATTGACAAAAATAAGGCTTCTTATTATTTGTAACGAAATAAACACACTACTATTAGTTGAAAGGCGCTGCCCGCCGCATCTTTGATCAACAGAAATCAAGATCGAAAATTTTCAACCTGAACTTTGTTGCATTTATTGCGTAGCATCTTTTCATAATAGAAATTAATTTTTTGGAATATATTTAACGAGTTATTGAACGTTTACTAAAACCAGTTTTTTCGGTTTTACGAAAACCGTAAACTTGAATAAATAAATTTGGAATTATTCGACGAGAACTTTGTTAGAAAATTTGTTTCTCTTTTTTTCGAAAATAAAAATAATAAGCAAATCAGTTCCCCAAGTTATTCACTGCTGGAGAGAAATTGAGAGTTTTCAAAATAGTTTTCGTGAAATGTGTTACAAGTGTTGGCTCGAAAAGGTTTCGAGTCATAATCAACATATTCTAGTCAGTTATATGAGCAGTTGGCGTAGTGGTTAGCGCGACTCGACGATCGTCCCGTTACCTGGGTTCGACTCCCGGACTTCTCAAACATTTTTCTATGGTGATAACCCAACACAAGTTTCATACATTCAATAATAATTATATTTATACAAAAGTTATTAACAGCGTTCACAGAATAATAAACATTTCAAACAAAAGTTATAAACAATTGAAAAGTAGTGAGAAATACTTAGCAATTACAACAATTGGCACGTTCAACCTCCTTTAATATCCGTCTTAAGATACCGTTAGACGCAGTTTAACCATACACGTTAATAGAATTTGTAGGTTTTCCTATTAAGATCAATTTTGACTTTTCTTTAAATTTAACCCGTGAAACTATCTAAAAAATATCGTTCTTATCTAATCTACCGGAAGAATGAGATATTTATTGAAATCTATAAAAAGATTACGTTAAACCTGTTCACCAAAAGCAAAAGTTCCAAGTTTGAAGACTTTCCTTAACCCTTGTACTTTTTTTTTGATAATAATATAACTTTATTGTCAAAATATTTGAGGGTCCAAATTTTTTTCATAAGATGCAGTCCCATAATTAAATCACCCCGCGTTTGCCGAGGTGTTCACCTATGAGGTGGTGTACATTAAAATAATTTTCATGAGTTGTGCCTCCAAGGTAGGTTTGAAATTGTGAAAAATTGCTTAATGCGCCAAAAGTACCGCTAATTAAGCAGAACTAAAAGTTTTTAGTTTGTACTAAGGCATTTTCTTCAATTTTTAAGTGAAATTTTTAGGGCCCCTACTCTTGGTGAATTTGAGAAGAATTATCGAGAAAGGCAATCCCTAGGAACTCCGGGGTTCTAAACAAAACCACAGGACGTCCTTCAAATACAGTAGATACCACCAAAATAATATTTTCGAATATAAGGGAAATAAAATATTACGATACGGTTTTATTACGGTTTTTACCCTCTAAGCTTATTTTAACAAAATTAACGACAAAAATGTTAAAATACAGCATGTCATGACATGTCAAATTTTCGCCTCCGATCTTAGTTTTTCTCGAAACTAAATAACATTTTAAATTGGTCAATGATAATTTAAATAAGGAAGGTATAGGGGTTCCCCCCAACATAGGCGTGCCCAAATATAGTATAATCTCTTTAACAACCATACTATTTGAGGGGGTTTCAAAAAAGTTGTAGAAACAAAAGTTTTTCTTGTTTATTAAGAGTTGGCAAATTATTTTGAGAAAAAAGCTTCATTTGACCTTTCTTGTATTTGGTCATTTAATTTTTGAAATATTTCTTTCTCTGTTTACATCTTTTTACAAAGAAATTTACCTTAAAAGGGAAGTATGAACGGCCACAAATGTGTGCTTTAAAAATATTATTTAATAAAAAAGTAAATTATAAAATGAATCGGAAATACTTATTTTAAAAATTCGACATAAGAAAAACGTTTGGTAAAATTTCAAATTAGCCACGTTTATAGCTGATATCAACAGAAGTTCATAAATGTTGTTTCGGTTATGTATAAGTCTACCTTAAGGGGGTCGGTGCATTTTGACAGATACGGATATCGGCTCTTGATGAAAAACTCTTTACAGGGTTTATATTTTGTGTCGGTTTTTCGCGATTATTATGAAAAACAAAAATTGTAGAAACGCCTAGTGGGAAATGTGAAGCATTGTCAGTGTCGAACAAAATACCTTTAGGCTTAAACATTTTCCATATCACCAGAGTGATAAATTAATTAATCGAAAATATGAATACTTACAGCACTCAGGAGATGTATCTCGTTTTTGAAGAAGGACTTCAGAGCACGTATTTGAGTCCCAGAGAAATAGTGATGCTAAAAAAATTGGTTAGTAAAAAAAAAACAAAAAAATTGTCGCATGGAGATCAAAACTTTTTTCCGGAAAAATACTGTGGAGTAAAAATTATTTTCGGTGGTTGATTATTTAGAAAATTACAAATATTTATAATCGACTGGAGGGTTTTCTCTATAAAAGTAAAATAAACTAATAGTCAACAACTACATAAAATTATATTTAAAAATTATATTTTTTTGTAAAAACGCTCACCGTATATAGCCGCTTTAATGAAAGTAGCAAACGTCGTAGAGCAGAGACATCTCTAATGACTCGATCACAGAAGTTAACGACCCCAAAATGATATCCCAAAATCTCCAGAATAAATTCGCATCGAAATAAATTTAAGGGAAAATGGGGAGGATATCCAGTGGGCCAAACCTCACCTGGAAATCTATCTTTAATACCGGGGTGAAATCGACATAAACGACCGTGGCGTGCAGTCCCAGAGTTGACCGAGTTGTTGAGTAAATCTCTGGTACATTTGAAATTTCGAGGATAGGGGGTGTAGCAAACTACAGTATTATAAGCCGAGTCACGTGCATATTGCATTTCTCGGTTATAAAAGACGACGGGATGATCCTAAAAAAAATTTTTTTACAAATAAAGACAAAAATGTAGGAATAATACAAAAATTTTTTTCGGTTTTGTTGAAATTTAAAATGAAATCAGAATGAAAAATTGAAGTAAAAAAGTTTTTTTTGACTAAAAAAACTTACAAGCTGATCCGCCTCATTCAATAACCACCGGATTCTCTCTTTGTCATATATGGTGTCTTCGAATCCATCTTCATATCTCAATATCAGTTTCCCATAAGATCTATGTAATATAGTCCGAGGCATAGCGTGTCGTTCCCCAAGGCTCATGACGTAAATAATCTCTAGATTCAAAAAATTCCAAAATAAAAATGGCCTTCGAAATTCAAATATTTTTTTACTAAAAATGGTAGTTTGAGATTAACCAATGGGGAATGAGCGAAATAATGAGTAATGGGGATCTATGAATCACCACAAGGGTACATACTGTGAGTCACCTAATGACGAATAAGGGCTATGAATATGCCTTTAAAAACCAATAATACAAATTAGGGAGGGGTAGTTTTTTTTGCAAAATATGGCCAATTTTTGTGGGAAAATATGATCTGTCAAAGAAAAATTTTAGTCATCCACATAAGTTCGAACATGCTGTATATATATATCATCCTATTTAATAAAAAAAAAACAACCATTCCTGTACTGCAACACAAATATTATTTTAATATAAAAATTAACGATGGAGCATCAAGATAAGAAATTATCCGAAGTGTAAAATTGTAGCCACTGACATTAGATTGCAAATAAACAACAATAATAATAATAATCACGTGATATGGTACACCTTGCTTTCTCCACTGTTTTTCTAGAACTCAAATTAAAATTCTAGAATATGAAATGTCGAATGCAAAAATATGACCTTTCAACTTCCTTATGCAACAAATTAAATTCCAACTGCCTTAAGCTTTCTGTAAACAACATTCAAAGTAGAGCCACAATTGTGGCTCTGGTGCCTTGGCGGAACCTTTTTTTATATGCTCACAAGGGTTAAGGGGGGCATAAGTCCAGCAGATTGGTACATTTTTCAGAGCAATATATGAAAGAAACAAATGTGGAAATTTATTTTTTTTACTTTTCATCTTCAACAAAAGTGTTCATTCTTACAAACGTTAACATTTTTATTTTCTAAACATAACTGACGATAGGCAAAAATACAAAAACCAATTTTCACTGTGCATCAATTTCCAATTTAACCCGACTACGTACTACAGCAGGGTCCGGCGGATAGGTGAGGGCGGATAAGGTGAAAATCCGGGCTAATAGGTGAAGGTTTTGAGCGAAAAAAAGAACGTACGAAAATGAACCTCGTTTCCTGCGATAGACGTAAGGCAAGGAATTGTGTAAGGACGGCTGGGATGGGGGATGTCTCCCTTTGGTCTGGCGGCTGTTCGTCGTGCTTGTTTGTTTTCTTGGAGGTCTGGACCGTCCAGGGTTTTGGGGTATTTTGTAGATAGGGGTTATTTCAAAATACTTCCTAGGCAAAAAAATAGGCCGTTTTCGAAAAGCCAAAATATAGGCATATTTGAGAATTTGAGAATAGTATAGAATTTTTTTAAAGACGATATCAATAAACTTCAGACATTGTGTGTACTCCGCTAATTAGTTCTCTACACATTCGAAAATTTCTTAAATATTTTTTTCAAATGTTCGTCAAGAAAATAATTCAATAATTAATATGTGATTAAAATGTCTGGGTTTTGAAATATAGACAACAATATCGAAAATGTCTCTCCCGAGAGCGCTAAAGTGTAGTGTTCGACCACTTTAAAAGCAATATATTGCTATTAAAAAAAACTTGGTTCAAGATAATTGTTTGAACTATGTCTCTCAGCCTCCACTTTCTAATAGAATATTGTAGGGTTGTTTGAGACATATAAATATATTAATTTGTCAATTTGAAAATTGTATTTTTTAAACGTTTCAGGTTTATTCCATCGTCAGAAGTGAGAAACAAAAAATACGAATACGCAGAAAATAATTTCTAGCTAATAGAATAAGTGGTACTGCTTTTATGACTTTTTGAAAAGTGCTCGTACAATTTTGGACGAGTGGTGCGTACCTTAGTAAGAAATTATTGGTCGGTACGGGTTAACTAATTTTTGCAACTAGCTTCACCTACGCAAATCCTCTGCACATCTTCATAGTGGTACCAGAATATAAGGGGCTACTAGCAGTAGCCTACTGCTCAAAACAGAGGTTTTTAAATTATCCCTTATTTCAGATATATTTTTCAGAGTTTTTAACGTCAGAGAAATAATAAAAAATCAACGAAATACTCAAAAGACTTGAAATTGTCAAAAAAGCTTCACCGGTGACGTGCCAACGGGAGTAAAATGATCGGAGGACTGATTCTTGCTAAAAATAATGAAAGTTTTCAAAATTTATAATTGTTTTCAGTGCAGTTATTTGTCACCTTACTGATAACCTGTCTAAAAACGTATAATATCGGTGAATAATCAAGAATTGAAGATTTTATCGTCTCGAACACGTCTTCTATCGTAAAGAAATATGGAAGTGGGAGGTCATAGATTTCTTCTAACCCCAGGAGCCAAAATCTTGAGATTTAAATCTTATTTTTTTTATATTTTCGTAAAAAATTTAAGTTTCAGCTACAATCCCAAAGAAATCCAAATTTCGAGGTCAGAATGCGTTGAAAGAAATATTTAATCAAACAAAAACTGTTCTTTTTGCTGGTAAATTGGCCTGTTGGGCTGTTAACTAGTGGCGGACACCCTCAAACTGCCGGTAGCCAAATTAACCAAAATTGCTTCATGCGCTCGAAAACACGGTAATCGCGTTTTTGGCCATTTTTATTTTTGATGCTGAATGACCCAGAGCTAGACATAAATCCCAAAATAATAATTTTAGCGTCAACTCATTTTTGCAGCTAGCCATGCAAATTATGTGCTTATCTTCACAATATTTTTATTAATACAACAAGTCAATATGAATGAAAATCCAGACCGTATTATTAAGGCCGGCATTTGAAAAAGTTGAGAAAACCCCATTTGATAAAGATATAAATAAACTTAGAATAGTCTTTTTTGAAGTTATTTTGATCAGAAAACTATGCAGAACTTAGACTCAAATTATGGATTGAAAAGGTTTTATGCTAAAATAAAAACATATTAACCAACTGACGACCAACTGACAACTAAAACAACTAAATTTCGACAAAAACACTTTGTAGAACTCTTTTATCTAATGTTTTAACAAAATGTCGTTATTTAACATAACATATCCTTTTCCCAACGAAACTCCATCCCAAAAATGTTAACTATATCTATAGCGCGTGTTCGAATCCCACTGATAATGTCTAAGTAATTGTCTTAGTTATTGCTTGAGTGATTACACACCGATCAAATTTAGCGGTCCTAATATCAAGCATCCTTGCCTATAAGCATACTCAAGACAATCACTTAGACAGCATCAGTGGGATTCGAACACGCGCTATAGAGATAGTAAACGTTTTTGAGATGGAGTTCCCTTGGGAAAAGGATATTGGATATTTTCGTGAAACTTCCGGTTTTCCTATGGAGAGCAAACTTTCAGCCCGTTTAAATAACCAATTTTTATGGGTCATGTGAAAGACAATTTGAAAAAAAATGAAGATAATAATGACCTTATTTTTTTAGACGGTGTGCTGATGAAAAACAGCTTTGGTAGTCATCTACTTTTCATGACCGCATTAATTTCTTACGAGGAAAATTTGCCATACTATTCTATAATCTCACTAGTACAAACCATAAAAAGATATGAAAGCAGTAGCAACTAAACTGTTTCGTCAGCAATTAAATGAACAGGTCAACCATAAATTTAACGAATTCTAAGATTTGATACGAATAAAAAATTTTAAAGAGTAAAATTATTAAAAATTCGAAAGTTACGAAAATTGCTTATATCATGAACCATAACATCGAAGGTATATCGAAGATAATTCTTCGACCAGCTTTTCTACTCAGCGTCACAATCAGATCACAAGATTTGACAATCGTGTGATTTTATCGGTCACTGTATTTTCTGCCATAAAAGTTATGACGCTTAGTAAAAACGCTGGCCAAAAGATTATTTGCGATATTCAGGAAAAACCTGACCAGTTTAAGTTTTTCATTAAGAGATCTGTCTCTAAGGTACCTTTTTTCGATAACCCAGCTGAGGTTTTGACACTTTCATTTGAGAACGGAACAAGATATCGACAAACAGATTTTTGCATCCAACTGACAATAAAAACTCCAACACCAATATTTTTTTACGGATATACCTGAAATTGACCGGCAAAATTTTAAAAAGTCGATTCTGAGAACACCACACATTTTTCGAAGCCAATTTTTTTGGAATTAATTACAACTTTTCGTCAGAAGTTTTTGACCTTATTTTTTTGTCATTTAACACCGTAAAATAGGGCTTATTACTTTATAATGAGGAAATTTTGGCAGTTGATGACTTCTCCTTGGTGTAAAGGTTAACTTTTTGAATTCTGACGGTGGTTGGTTAGAGTTCAAATCTTGGCAACTGCATATTTTCTTTAATATTTTTTCCATTAATTCGTGAAGAATATAGTTAGCGCAGTCCGACCCCGACTGCGAAGGTTTAATATGACAATAATGTTATTGCCAAACATTTTCTCTTGAAAAATTACCCTGGTTGGTATATTTTTAGCTTCATAGGTTTCCTCATACTCTTTTTGACCTTTTGGTGGCTTTACATGACAAAAAATTTGGCCAAAAAATTTCCGACAAAAAGTAGTACCAGATGCCAAAAAATTGGCTTCGAATAATGTGCTGTGTTCTTAGAATCGACTTTTTTAACTTTTACCGGTCAATTTTCGGTATAATCGGACATCTGTCAGATCATCAAAGTAATTTTGTCTTGGAGTTTTTCATTGTCTGTTGGATGCCAAAATCCGTTTGTGAAGACCCTGTTCCGTTCTCAAATGAGAGTGTCAAAACCTCAGCTGGGTGGTCTAAATAAAAAGTCAGCTAAGCGTTTACCGCCTCAACTTATGTTCGAAAAATCTATAAAAACTATTTTATGATTTGTCTTCCAAACTTCTCCATCTAATTTTGTATAATTTATCGATACAATTTTAGCATTGTGCAGCAATCCGAAATTTCTTGATTTCCACCAATTTCTAGCAATCGGTGAAAACATTAGGCACAAAAATTCGTAATTCGCCGATCGAATAAAAAGATTTGGACATTTTCGAATTTATAGGTAAAATATATAGTACCAATATACAGTAATTTGAAAAAGTACTCAATTACGTCAAAAAAATTCCAGGGTCAACTTAATTCGTTTTTTAAGACTATTTATCTCATTACACGAAAGTCCGAATAAATCACGTGACGAAATAATCCAAAAGTAAGGTTTGAAATATGCCATAAATAAATCCTGTTTCTTGACTTAGTGTAATAGAAAAATAGACTAAACCCTTGGAAGCTCAGCAAAATTTTTGATCCGCTGAAATCGGATGAAAAAAAATTCCTGGAAATTTTTTGATCAAACTCCAACATAGAGTTTGCCACGAGGAATAAAAAATGGCAGTAAAATTTTCTCGGACTTCTCGTTCAAAAATTATTTATCTACTTTTTAGAGAATTTGTTTCAAAAAACTCTAAAATGCGGTGCTGATCAAACAGTTTAACGATAGATAAAATCTGAGGAACTGAGTTTTTTAGGAAAGTCTTTTGAGTATCTTCAAAAAAAATTTCCACCATCGGAACTCTTTTTATTTTTTCGTGAGTGATTTCAATTTTTGAGAAAAATCGGAAAAAAATATGTTTCGATTTTTTCGAAAGTAGATTCAAATGAAAGTACGGCAAATTGATCAGAAAAATGGCTTACCT